>JAVSBS010022869.1:92180-108194 GCA_033124195.1 Coracias cyanogaster | reverse complement strand
TTATCAACACCCTTCTAGCTCCCAGCACAAAACACTGCAGCTGTGGGGAAAACCAGCTCAGCCAGACCCATTACACCTGTTTATCCCTATTTCATTGGATCTTCAAGATTGAACTACATAGTACATGAACACTACCTATTCTTTTTATGAAAGCTGAAACATCTTCCCTCTGAAGGAATACAGCAAAATCCAGCCTTAAGATGAAATTCTTGCAAGTCTAACTCTGTAAGAAACCTTTGAAGCTATCAGTATCTCCCAATGGGCTTTTCTTTCATCTGTGTTCTGCCCCAAGTTGTTATGTAGGAAAATTAGGAAAAAGGCCATGGTATATGGCAAAGTGGTGCTTCAAAGTTATCATTTGGGCTTTGTTACTCCTGTCTGTGCTTTCTAGTTCAGTAGCAAACAGGATACCTTCTTAACTGGTATGGGACAAAGACTAAAGAAAAATGAGATTCTCTCAATTTTAGGTTTAAGTCAGCAATCTCAGCACTCATCATAGAATCACAGAATTCTGTGATAGAATCTGTGACAGATTTTGTGATTCTCATCATAGGAACAATTTATTTGATATCCATATTCTACCCCAAGACGTCATTGACATCTGCCATATTTCCTTCTAATCAAACCCTTTTCCAAATATATCTCTGCAAATCAGTAATAACCTTACAACATTGTCATTCAGAATGGGACTCACACTACCCAGCATCAGTCATGCAAATATTAATCCCCTAATTTAAGCTACTCATCTATACTCATTCTGTAGTCACAGAGGAGAATAATGAACTTCCAGGGCATGATGTATTCCATCCTGAATTCTGGAAATCTCTTTTTTTTAACCCATTTACTACAGCAGGACTCAAATGCATGTATCTTTTCTTACCTGCCTGCTTCCATGCCCAGACTGTCATTTGATGTGCAAGACTCTTCCCATGTTGTCATCAGCATGCATTTTTTGAGAAATGGCTGAAAACCAGGTTTTTGTAGGCCGCAATGGCCACAGACTGAGAAGGCTTAGTTTGTGAAACTCTCAGAAGACTCCAGATGAGCTGTTGTCTTCTCATGCATGACCCACTCCATGCCTCTGAAAGTACACTACAGAGTGCATGTTCCTGCTCCCATAAAGTACCCCAGAACAGGAAAAAAAATGCACGGGTGTGTTGAATGATAGTGCTAAGATACTGTTTGACAACACAACAGCAAGATCCTGTTTAGCTCAAAAAATCCTGTATCTTGGCATGCATATTTTGGCATGCAGATCAGGGATGTTATTAACCACTAAGTGGAGGGAGGGCAGACATGAAGTATTTTGGGCAACTTATGGTAGAAAGACTTGAAAAAGTCTCTTAATCTAAAATACAGATTCTAAGGAACAAAGTGTCAAAGAAACACGTTGGAGGGAAACTAGAGAAGTTATTCCCCTGAGAGGTGAATTGTGTGTGCTCTTTCTCTGGAGGTGGTGTAAGTGCAGCTCAGAAAAGCCTCCATTGGCATGGCCAAAGACCTTGATCCTGAGGCAGCTTCTAGAACTACATTTGTCTATGTAACAAAGAATGAATAATGACCTTTTTCAAATTAATCAAAATCCGTTTTTCTGATGTTGTGTGAATACAAATTAAAGCCTAGTTCTGTTTGCATTTTGAAGTATTCTATATGTCTCTCCACTGTGCAGATTTGGCAGAAAAGCTTTGAAACACAGTTGAATTGTGCAACACTGTGAAGCTTAACAACATCTGTCAGCTTAAAATACTTGGGTCTGGGTTTTTTTTAATGAAATTAATTCTACATGTTGAACACAATATTATTTATAGATTCCCAAAATCTCTGGCATACTATTAAAAAAATCCTGGTTTTTAAAGGTTTTTGAAGTTTTCAACATGGGATTTCAGAATAAGACTGTCTTCAAATGGACCCAAGAATCTCCTTCAGTCTCTACCTTAGTGTTTGGTTCTTTTAGTTTCCATCTCTCAACTACTCAAAATTAACTCCTAAGCAGTGAAATCTTGTGCATAAGTTTCACGGTAACTCTGTAAAGCTTTTATGACACTGCAATCCGCTTTTGGAAATAGTTCAGTGTACGGAAAACCTCTCCCATGTGAGCAGGAAAGGATTCCAACTGCCCATCTATGATGTTCAGAAATCTCTTCATCTGGTAAACCTCATTTTTTAAAATAAATGTCTTGCTATAAAACCCAGCTCCTTTCCCAAAAGCTTAATTATGAAGCAATTGCTCTTACCAGGCCTCAGGGCATTTTATTTTTAGTGAGTTTAATGATGCTACATGCTGGCAACTTCAGGAGCATTTTGCAGGAAGAGCTGTGTTTGAACTCTTTCTGTAACACCTTCTTAGCAGTTTTAAGCATAAACCTTTCAGTATCTAATATGTGGAGGAACACTTTAATTCAGTGTTGGTTTCTTTACAAAAGGAAAAGAGACAAATAGTACTTGCTGTGTAAAATTATTATCTATTATTTTTTAAAGAATTTTCTTCACTAGTTAAAATAGAGATATGCTAGAAGACTACAGTTTACATGATGTCAGCATCAGGTTTACACACAACACTCATGGAATGAGAACGTCATAGTGCATAAATGATTTCTGTCTTCTGTAGGCAAGTATGAAATTGCAAAAATCACACCAAATATGTCTGATGAAAAGAAAATGTCCTGACCAGCATTCTGCCTTCTGTGAGGCAGTTGCAATATCAAAGTAAAGAACTGTTTAACAAAATAAGCAAATATTAAAATAATAATGCATACCTTATACACACACATTTCAGTATAATGTGACTGCCCTTCTCCAGATATGAGAGTGGTCTTAATTTGTTACAGGTATCCCTAATATTAAAAATACTACTGAAAAACATATTCTTCAAGGTTATATAAGCTTTAATTTATTCATCTTGAAATGCATGTGCTAGCTAGTTTCTCCTAAATTACCTAAGTATCCTCCATATTCATTTAAATAATTTAATAAATTAAAGTACAGTGATAAATGCTGTTTGCATGGATGAAACTGCTGCATCTTGGCATGCTCAGGTATATGAAGAGTCATGGTTGTGCTATGTATCCTCTAGATCTGACACAATACTGGACTGTTTTAACAGAAATAGGCTGGGCTGATGGAAAGTGAAATCAATTTCCTCCAGTACCTCAGAAGGACTAAAATTTAGAAGGTGGAAAAACACGGCACAAGAAAACAAAAGTTTTAAGGATTAATGATGGGCTTTATAGAACATAATATGAGGGAGACCTGTAGGTTGCAACAGGGCATGCTCTCTGCCATGGTTCCTGTCCAGTCGCTATGTCTGGGCTTGATCCTATATAGAGAGCTGGGATCCCCAAAGGAGGAAAACCATCTGAATTTTGTCCAAATAAAAAGTCAGCATATTGCTAAGGTTCACACACAAACTGAGCACTTAGGAAGCACTCTCAGGACCTGAACATTGGACATAGGCTCTAAGGCTCCCAAGCATCTTGAGAGTAATGGAGCTGGACACTCATAAACAAATGTGTGCTTTTCAGATATGAGGAAAATGGAAAAAGAAAGACAAAAGAAAAAAAAAGAAGAGAAGGTAATATATACAAGCATGGTATTCCTAAAGAAAAAATTATATACAGAAGCAGACGTCCTAGGCTCTTTAGAGGATTCTTGGGTGATAAATTGCCTAAAGCAGTGGAACGTACACAGATATTTTAGTGCTTTGTAGAGGTTTGTATTCTTATAAAGTAAAGAATAACTATTCTGGAGCCTGCATGTCTGTTTGCTTCATTTGCACGTCTCCCTAAAGACAAAAAGTGTAAATCCTCCGCAAGACTGCAGAAAAACACATGCTGAAAGTAATGGGAAATCTTAAAAAGCCCTAGAGCTCTTGGGTGGTAATACACTAGATCTGCAGGGAAAATCCAAGGAATCTTTTGTGTTACTTTTTTTTTTAACTTAACCCAAGAACACTTCTGAGTTCCCAAAAAAAAACCTAGGGTGCCCCAGCTTTGCTCTCATTTCATACTGGACACACTTGTGTGCCCACAAGTCCACGCACAGCCAGAGACTTAATGGACCAAGTCAGTGCTATAGCCTGCTCAGAGGAAGAAAAGGAAGAAGGTTCAGGAGCCCTCTGTGGTGGGTCCTGAACAGAGCTGTGTGCTGAATGGCAGCTCTACCAAGCTGGGTGGCACCAAGGAGAGAGAGAGCTTCTGAACAATGGAAATTTTATTCTGTTACCCATTTTCCTCTATTACACATTCAAAACCCACTGACTTTAAAGTAACAGGAAGAAGCGACACCTAGTACACTGGTATTTCCTCAAACTGCAGCTTTTAATCTTAAAAAAGATATATTATGATATTTTATGCATATCATATGCTAATATAAGAGTATCAGTATCATTTTTATATTCTAATTGCATTTCATATCAATGTCCATTCTGCAGATGCCTAAGATGAAGCTAAAAGATTTAATATCTTCTCAAAATGGTCATGTAGTTGCACTGAACTTAAAGGGTTAAAATTGCAGAAGTGACAGAAAGAAGGCAAAAATAGTGACCATAGATTTTACATGTAAACTTGAAGACTATGCTTTTTAACGTATGAAATATGAAGCCTGGAAAACCTCAGAACGGTCTGAAGCTCATGCTCCGGTCATTGCTCTATTCTTCAGTCATTATAGCACAGGTAGTAAGCTTAAGAGCTTATGTACAACTACCAGTTCTCAAGGAAGGATAGTCACGGCACTGAGAAAGTGCTGGTATTTTCTGTAAAATGAATACTGGTTTCTGCAATTTAAACTACCAGTATAAAAATGTAAAGTGATATTTTTAGAAAATGTGAGCTTAAAATTAGCTTTTTAAAAGCATTATATATGACAGCCTCAATATAAACATTTTTCAGAACTGATATCAGTCTCGAATGATTGCAGAGCACTATAGACTCCACATTCTTTTTTTAGTCTCAGGTCTTTACAACAAGCGAAAGTTAAGACTGTAACCAGAATCAGGTGTACAAAATCAGAAAATTAAGATCTGACATACTAACTGTATCATTCAGAAAGAAACAAAATAATATCATTCACTGTAAAGTCTGTGAAATAATATTGCCAGGAATAATAGCCAAAGAGAACCCCAAGGAAACTAGGAAGGGACTTTGAAGCGTGTGTGTGGCACCACTCAAGAGACAGTGTCAGTGTAGCCAAATAATTAAACCAAAAAGAAAGCAGAAATCCACATTAAAAAGCAGTGAATTCTAACTATAAAATTAATCTGTGGAATTATATTGTCTTATTCAATAAATATTCAATATACTTTCTATTAAAATTTTGACAACAAAGATGTATAGCAAAGAAATTCTGGCAGCTAACAGTAGTTCATTATTGAAAACATTTAGGACTCTCTGCTTAGACACAGGAAGTGGCACTCAGCACTTCACAGAAAGTGGAGTTTAGTTTTAGGGGAAAATCTGCAAGTAGCTTCAAGGACAAATGCTGCACTGTCCAGAGACAGGACAAAGAAATGAACACCTACATAAGCAATCCTGGTTCTGCTCTATTTGGCTGGGCGTTACCCAGTAAACCACCCAGTCAGTGCCAAAAAGCTGGCCACAGTACATGCAGCCTTTAGTCCACACAGTAGTTAAAGGGCAAGGGAGGGAAATGGGGTCGTGTCAGAAAGGAAGCTGAGGGGAAAAGAGCTGAGAAAGCAGGCCTACACAGGCAAAAGGACTCAACAAGAAAAAATACTTTAAATAATCCTATGTCAAAGACATATTCCTTGGAGGAAGAAACAGAAGCTGCGGGAATCTTAAGCAGGGAAGATTTCAGCCTGCAGGGTTAAGTTTTGAATGCCAGCAGCCACGACTGTAGCATATCTAAATAGCTTATTTGATAAAGAGATGATTTAGCTCAACACAGAACTTAGCTCATAAACAACAGGAACTCAGATACAGAGAAAACAAAACAAAGATACAAACAGTATGTATTTTACCCAAAGCAATTGCTTTTAAATTTTACCGAGATCATCTCTCTCCCATTACTTCTACTCCTGGAGTCTGTATTTCTATTTGCATGTCCACAGACACCAGCTTACCAAGCATCTGCACCTACACTGCACTCCCTGCTTGACAGCATCTTTTTCTCCCATTCCTCAATTCCAAACCAAATATAATTAGCTCAGACAGTCAGCAGCACCAGTTTCCAAATGCACCAGGTCCTAGCTCTCTCACATCCTCTCCCTTCTGTGATTACTGCAAGAGTATCCTTCTTGGTCTTTTCATAAAGGCTGTATGTAAGCAGATTCTTTCTAAAGTTTTACTCTAAAACATAGAATCTTCAAGACTACTAAAACTGTCACCCAGGCTCGTATCACCGTGCATCTCAACTACTGCAATGTTCTCCCTCAGCCTGGACAAATCTAGTCTGTCATCTCTGGTATCCATTCAAAATGCTGCTGTGAAGTTCATTTTCTGAGCCCATCATCTGCCCATGTCATTCTTCCCTATGCATCCATCTATTGGATATCCTTTCCCTACCTCACCAGCTATATCTGCTTTCATTTCCAAGAAATTTCAAAGCCTATTTCATCCTCCTTCGTCTCTCTTCAAGCATTTCTTATTCTGTATCCAACAGCTCATTATGCTTGCCCTCTATGTCTGACTTGTTAAATGTGAGGATCTTTGTTCTGCTTTCTGTGTCATACTTCTCTGTAAACATCCCTGAATGAATAGTATGAGACAATTGAAAATATTACATTCATTGTCTGAGTCCAAGATTAGAAGCACTGAGGTTCTGAATTCAAAATGCTGTAACAGTAAAACTGGGTGAATAATTTACAGCATGGAATTTATTTAATGAATTTTACTTAATTTTCTGTTTGCAAAACATGAATTTGGTATTCAGAAGTACACACCAAATAAACTTTGCAAATTACTCTTTCCATGTTGCATAAAAAAAAGCCAATTTGAAAATTGATCTGTTTTGGTGTATATATACATCACATGATAAATTTCTGTAGCTGAGTTACAGGAGTATATCTTAGAGGCAGGCTGTGTGTATAAATACTGGTGATTACATATCTAAAATTCACTGCCTGACATTAACTTCTAAAATTATAGTCGTCGTGGTGGTGATCATTCCTAGCAATAAACTTAGCTTCTAGAATATCATCTGAAACAAATGAAAAAGATATAAACACACAAGCTATTTTTATTTTTAAATGCAAATGCTTTCTCAAAAGAATTGCCATTTTATTTTAAGCCTGATTCTCCAAGGAAAAGAAAAAGTCTTCATTGCCTGAGTGTTGCCTTTCTGTAAATGCTGAACTGAGTCATTTTCAATTAACCCCACAGTAAATTTTTTAGACTTCCGGTTAAAAAACAAATGAAAAAACTATTTGGGAGGAGGAAAAAAAGGTACATAAAGCTCCAAAATAGACACAGTGCACACTGCCTTGCTGATGAGTGGGCTGTGGAGGGAAGCAGGGAACATGTAAGAAGGCTCAGGGGCTATGAGGGATTAGGGAGATGGAGAAAAACCCAGGATGAAAGGATCTGAGAAAGAGATGGCTATGTTAAGGCACTAACAGCGGAGAAAGGTTGTTAGAAGTATAAGACGTCCTGCCATAGAAAAATACATTTTGATTACTAGAATTACATGGGGGCCTTAACATTTTGGAGTGTTTATTCCTTTTCTGAATGCATATATCTTATCCTGCCTGTCTCAGCAGCCATCATCTTATTTCACTGGTCAGGACAGTATTTCCATACAATAACAGCTTTCTGTCTGAAGTGGCACAAAGTTAGGTGAAAGCAGAAAGCCATGGTCTTAATCATATAATAGTCATGACCTATGTATAAATATTCCTTCATAGTGTTCTCACAGGACTCAACCAACCTTCCTTTCAAACAGGTCATAGAGTTTTACATACTTTATTTCCTATTCCCATGCAACCACAGTTTTCAACAAAGTATGTCCTGAATGCCTCAAAACAGCTAACTAAAATTAATCATCTGGGAAAACACTAACTACACCCACATACCAGATACAGCACATGAAACGGGTCACTTGTATCACTCTTGACCGTGTGTCAGAAGTTCCTCATGTCCCATTCTCAGAGCTGGCTCAAGACACAGTGCAGCAACATCAGATTAATACAAACCGAGATCAAATTTCCAATCTTTTCTGACTGTATCACTGTAACAATTTTCAAACGAGGGTTGGTACCTTCCAGTTTAGTCCTCCTCCAACATGGCCTTTGGCTTCTGAGCATTAGTAATACAAACTCCTCACGCAGGAGCACAAAGCTTATTTACAATGTGATCTTTTATCTTGCTATACTGTCCTACCAACCTATATCTGCACCACGTTCATTTTTCTCTGCGGTATGTATTGTAACTTTTCAGCAACAATTATTATTTAGGTGGGTAATTAACATTTGTGGATGCCTGTTAAAGTGTATTAGATGCTAAAAATGAAAGGGATAGCACTCTTGTGAAGACCTTTTCAAATACTGTTTGAAACATTTTGAAAATGTGATTTAGTTTGCAAGCTTCAGACAGAAAATGAAGCCAATATAAAATTTTACAACTATATTTTTTTTCTCTGGTGTATTCAGTTACCAAAAGAAATTTACCCTGCTTTTCCTATCACAAAATTAAAGGTATTCCACATACAAAACATTTTTTCTGCAGATTTCACAGGATAATGACTCAGATCATATCTTAACTGCATTTATTAAATTCTATCTCCTCTTTTTTGTCTGAAATACATACTGGACACCAAATCCACTGAAGAGAAGTGAAGCTGGTGAGGTCTTTAACAGGACCAACACATGCAAAATCTCCTTATCTGCAGAGCAGTAAAGGAGCATGGGACCCCAGTGCAAATGTTCCACTCTTTCCATTTACTATGAATGGACATCTGCTGTCCTCTTCCCGTTTTTCAATGGAAGTTTAAATCTCTTATAATAATTTTTTTAGTGAATGTCCCACTCTTGATGGAAAATTTGAATTTTTTCAAGGGGAAAGGTTAAGTGCCTAAACCCTAAATCATTCAAGTTTCAGCTGAAACAGAAAGTATTTGTGTACCTTCCAGGAGCTGCAGCTGGGGCTAGGATCATCACTGTGCACTTCATGTGCTGATGTGTCACCTAAAGGAAACCAGGCTATAATACAGGAGGTGCATGTTCCTATCAGAAAATGTGAATATAAGGCATATATTCCCATGGGGGATTTATGATGACAGCTCAGCATTGAAGTATTTGATTTTCAATGGGCATATTTCAGATCTATCTTCTTCATGTGAAACAAAAACCAAAAACAAAACCAAAAGTATTGTCTTCCCATTTTTATAGGGAAGGTCTGTAATTTAGGAAGATGGCTACTGGGATTTTTTTCTTTCTTTGTTTCAATTAGATTTTTCTAATTTAGGACTTGAGCTATTACCTTGTAGATGTCCAGGAATCCACACTGATGGTCAAACCGTGTGTAGAGTTCATTCAGCATGCTGATGACCTGCATGGGAGTACACTGTGCACAGATGGCAGTGAAGCCAACAATGTCCGAGAAGAGCATGGTGACATCATCAAACTTCCTGGCCTGAACCTGCTGCCCCTGCCACAACTGCTGAGCCACTTCTTCAGGGAAAATAGAAATAAGAAGATCTACTGTTTTCTTTTTCTCCTCTTCCAGGGCTTGATGCGTGCATTCCAGTGTTGCCTTCAGCTTATCCATTCGTTTTTTCAAGCCATCCTGGGCCTTTGCTTGCTCCCCAACCAATATGACATCACGAGTAGCATCATGGATAGGTATGTCCGAAAGATGGAGGCCTCGTCCCATCAGTTCATCCAGCTTGTCCACACAGGGGGAACCCAGAAACAAAATCGAATTTGATTCTGGCACATGAATCATTTGTCCTTTAATTTCCATCACCTGCAAAAGGAAAATAGAGTTTATAAAAGGAAAAATTAGCTAATAGATGTGGATCCTTATTCTACTTTCCTCGTCTTTCTGGTTCAGCTAAAATGATGAACTGTAGCTTTTTATACAGAAGCCTCTTACACTCACCTATTCAAGTAATAAGACTCCCATTGTCTACTCACCAAGGTGAGTCAGAAAATAGCCTGTACTGACACAAAAGTATTCCAAAATCAGATGACAGACTCTATTTCAACACAATTAAATAAGAAAGCAACCACAATAACATGCATTTCTCAGAATAGTGTATAAATAACGCTTCTAAATTTTGCTTCTGGAATGTACCTGGCCTTAAAAGCAGATTACAGAGCAGCTCCTTCTCTGTAATCTATAAATTACAAAAAGCACAAAATTAGAGGGAAACAACAGCTATCTGAAAGCAGGTTAGTGAAATGGTGAAGTACTTTCCATTCTTGTTCAGCAAAACAACTAATAAGGCAAATGTGGCCATGTTATAGAGGAGTCAAATAAGAACAGATGTGAGACAGAACTCTGCACATTTCTTGGTGATATATAGATTCATGAAATTTGTACTTGCAGAACAGAAAAAGGAACAGTAGGAAAGGAGTAGCGGGTGGTTCATCACACTGGATTATAGATTTTGTATGTGCCTGTTAAAAGGCTAGATGTTTTGAGTGCTGTCCACTGGCTGATATCAATGACGCCCTGGCTTGTTACCTCTTGCTCCACAGACAAAGTTGAGCACAGAACTAACAGACTGAAATGGACATTGAAAACCAACTGTAATGATCTGTTTGCCATTTGGGACTACATACATTCTGATTTTTATTAACTTACTCGAGTCATGCAAAAGTAACTGTCAAATACTACAATGGGACATTTATCACCTGGATATAGTATTTAAAAAACAAAAACAAGCAAACAGAAAAATAAGATTAACAAGTTCTAACCAAAAAGTAATTAAATCAGATAAACTGGATCTCTTTGTAAATACAGCTTGCCATGATCTCTGCCATGAAAAACAACCATCGTTACTGTTTCCATTCTAGGACTGCACAAAGACCAGGGCAATACTGTGTCAGGTGATCTAAAAAAAACCCACAGTCCTTACCCCAAGGATCTCATTGTCAAAACAGGCACAACACACAAACCTTGTACATCTAAGCACAGTCTTAGGCACCATAATGCCTTAAATATGTATTTTTCTATTCCGCACAATCCACTGAAATAAAAAGATCCTCTCCAGTCACCCTTTCTTTTATCGTATAGGCATTCCCTCACTTTCACATGATTCATTTTTTCATTTAATCCTCCTTCCATCCATAATCCTTCCAAGCAAAATAGGATAACCTCAATCAGAGAATCCAGAGGTGTGGATGATGTGACTTAAGCATCTAGAGGCGTGGAATTTCCTGCTGTGCTGACAGCTACCCCTACATGGTATTTTCCATGTCTGGGGGAGATGTTGGGAAGCTCCTGTTTCTGTTAGGGATTTCTTACATCAGATAAGAGGCTTCCTTGCAGATCCTACTGTCAACATGGGGACTGAGGCTATGCTGTCTCCATGCCCATCTGCCTTCATAGCCCACCCTGCTACCAACCCAACAGATGTAACTTCTGATGTTAGCCTGGGAACTCAGCAAATGAAAGTAAATGAAAGCAACTAAAACTGACACTTTTCCTAATTTATCTCCCTGCACACCTACTAACATTTACATTTCTAAGCCTTATTTCCTCAGCTTTGTTCTGGGACAGCCATCTCTGTGAGAAAGCTAGTCAGCTACCTGGATGGGCAGATTTAATGCTCCGAGACTAAATGTTCTTTTTAATTTTTAAAACATATGGATTCCTGCTGGAAACATAAGGGAAATCGATGCTTTCTTCATGCATGCAGCCTCATGCTTTCAAAGGGCACATATGAAATTGTTTTAACTCTGAAGTACAGATCGCCAAATGCAAAATACATGGTATGGCGTTTCTAAATTCTCTTATTTTGTTCCCCTTTGCCAGAGATTTTTTCCCTTTCCTGTTCCCAGAACTCCACTGGTGTACAAAATAAATGTATGTCATTTTATTACTTCTCTCTTCCACCTCAAGGTGAAAATAGGGTGTCAGCTCAGGAGGAGAGAGTGTGACCACAGACCCTGGCTGAGCCAGTCTGGCCTGGGGATCGGCTGCTTGTCAGCCAGGCAAGGCACCTGGCTTGGAGCTGTGTTTCTTCTGCTAACCTGCTGCGAGACTAGAAGAAAATTAATGTGTCCCTCTGTGCTCCTGCTTCACCTTTGTCAATTTGAAGTGTTAAACTCTTCAATGTTATCTCTGTCCGTGTGAATATATTGTGCCAACCTTCCCTGAGTGGATTCTTCTCAGGAAACACTGATCGAGTGAATAACATGCTAAGCAGGCATTCCGGAGTCCTCCGCCCTGCTTCTGGGTAACCCTAGGCAAAGTATCAACTCTGAGTGCTTATTTGACCTTTCAGCACAGCAGGAGCAATGGTACTGACCACCCTATAACACACTTTGAGATCTGTGTGTGAGAAGCAACAGAAGACACAGACAGTCCTGTAAAATGCCTACCAATAACCTGTTCTTCTGCCCAAGTGAGCTGTGCCCTGCTTCAACAAGGTTGAGGATTTGTCGAGCATTTTTAGAATCTTTTGGAAATATATTCTCCCTACACAACTGCTTAGTTTCCTAAAAGTGCCAAAGGTTCAGTGTTATTTTGGCTTTAACCTCTGAATAACAGTATCATTTGCTCTGCTTTACAGGAATGGCTGATGTTTCCTATCACTCCTTTCATGTTACATCAGTGATTCTGAGGTCCTGCTTCCTGCTAACAGATGGTTTTTTAGATAATGGTCTGCTACTCTCTTCAAATTGCCAAATCAGGGAACTGGACAGCAGAAACAAAGCCGCCCAAACTTGCCTGAGGAGAAATACTCAGGTCTTGTAAAGCACAACAGAGAGAAGAGGTAAGACTGTATCACTCTTATCAGTTTTTCCAAAGCCCTTTCATTTCTAAAAAAGTTTCTGAGGTGATTCAGGGTCTTTCTAGAGGGCTTTGGGATGCAACTGTTATCCAACATAACTTCCACCTCAAAGGCTCAAATTGGACCACAACACAATCAGGATGACAACATCTATCTTTCCTGTAAGCAGGGAAAGATTGAAACATTTCTGTCATCTGTTTTATTTCATTACTGCTACACTTCACTGCTTTCCTGTCTCTTTAATTATATTCTCATTGAATAAAATAATTCCACTACTTTCAGAGGACATTCCTCTGATCTATGCTGGTATATGAGAAAATTTTGAAATGAGCAATTACATGTCATATTTTACGGGATTACGTTGCTGTGAAATGATGGTGTAGCCTAAGTAGCTCTAGGATGAAAAACAAAAAACCTATCACTGAATTTGACTTTCACTGCAAACCCACTGCAAAGAAAGTGGAGCAGATAGAAGAGGCCCTGCCTCTTGGGAACATTTTCTGCCTCTCTCCTCAAAGACCCATCCAGGGAACACTGACGGACTCTAAAGCTGCTGTTTGAGAACATGAGACAGTCCCCTACTGTGCTGTACACCAACAGCTACTTCATTAGGTACACAATATCCAATGCTCTGCATGCTCTGGATGCATGCCACCCAAGGATTAAGGATGGATCAAAAGCTTATGAATCAAATGCCACCTCCACTGCCTAGTCTTTAAGGAACAGCATGGGGAAAAGCCTCATTTGTTACAGTGATGGAAGACAATACTTCTCTGTACAAAGACAAGCATTCTGCAGTAGTGAGTGAGAGAAGATGTACACACCTTCTGGAAAAAATTAAGGGAAATATGAGATGGTATTTTTGAGGAAGAATTGGGTGTTTAAAATATAATTTTCTTTGTTATTAGGCTAGGCCATGTATTCTGCACCCTCTGCATTCCACAATTTTTAATGAAGCTGCTGCTCTGACTTTGATCAGTACATAATCCCTTCTGAAGTGTGGTTATAGCCTTTTTTTTTTCTAGGGTTTTTTATTGGGAGTAGGTTAGGAAACTTACAGTGCCAGGCCACAGGTTTGTAAACAGTTACACATACATGCTTGACTTCATACGGTGAACAAATGCAATGAGAAGAAACAAAGCTGCTTCTTTAACAGGGCCATAATTATTTAGAGGACTAGGAAGATTGGGGGAAAATCAGATTATGACAAATCAGCCTGGACACCATCAAGAAAACAACATAAGCTCAGAAAAAAAAAGCATCACTGCACATGGAGGATGCGAGCATAGGGTGACTTCTAGAAAGGTGAGCCAACTGCTAGCTTAAATTTTAAAACAGATGGATTCACTGAAACATTTGATTCGTTAGGGGCTTAGAAGATTTTCTGGACAAGGCAACAGGACATTTCCATAAAAAAATGTAATGACTCTGCTTGTTATGCTTCCTGGTAACAAATCAAAGAAGAAGGGCTGCAAGTATGATGGACAACATTGGATTTAAAAATAAAAACAACCCTCCTATTTTTTTTTCCAATTAAAAAACTGGAGAAACGGGCTAAAAATAGAATTCAAAACAAGGGCAATGAATATACTTATGCAGAAATAATCAAATGCAAAAAATACAGGCATGCTAGCAGTTCCTAAGAAGATGGCCTAGAGTCTACAGAGTGGAACAGATCAATCTAAGCCAACAAGTCATGATGTCATTAAGAAAGAAAACACTAATACAGGACAATGTAAACAAGAATATAGTTTGCAGAACACAGGAAGCAATCCTTGTGCTCTGACCACCAGTGTTCAGGTCCCAGAGGGACAAATCTGTTCCTGTTTGGTATAACAAAGAGGTGGATTAATTGGAGAGTCTGGTGAAGAGCAA
The DNA here is from genome assembly GCA_033124195.1 of Coracias cyanogaster. Classification (NCBI taxonomy): domain Eukaryota; kingdom Metazoa; phylum Chordata; class Aves; order Coraciiformes; family Coraciidae; genus Coracias; species Coracias cyanogaster. The sequence goes on along the minus strand of JAVSBS010022869.1, from coordinate 93,407 downwards.
TGAATGTGATGAAAGGTCTAGAAAATAAGACCTACAAAAAAATGTGATGGTTTACACAAAAGAAGAAAAATCTCAGGGTGGGGATATGAAACTCTTCAAATACAGCAAGAACTCATGCAGAGATCAGACTGTCCTACAAATCCAGTGGGAAAAGCTTTGCAGAAAAGGACCTGGGGGGCCTTGTGAACACCAAGCTGAACATGAGCCAGCAATGGGCCTTTGCATCAAAGGCTAACAGAACTCTGGGGTCCATTAGGAGGGGTGGTGCAGCAGGTTGAGGGAGGTGATCCCTCCCCTCTGTTCAGCACTGGTGAGGCCATACCTTTAGCACTGTGTCCAGCGCTGGGTTCCTCAGTACAAGAGAGACATGGACATGCTGGACGGTATCCAGCAAAGGGCAAGAAGGACGATTAAGGGATTGGGGCATCCCTTCTATAAGGGAAGTGTGAGAAAGTTAGGACTAGTTACTATAGAGATGAGAAGGCTCAGGAGTACCTTAGCAATGTACATAAATACCTGCAGGAAGAGTGTAAAGACGACAGAGTGAGGCTTTTTCAGTGGTGCCCAGAGACAGGACAAGAGACAATGGGCACAATGTAACACACAGGAGGTTTCTGCTGAACATCAGGAAACACCTGTTTTATAGAGCAGGACCAAGCACTGGCACAGATTGCCCAAGGAGGCAACCTTCTATTTTAAATACTCCAAACCATAGTTCAATTAATTAAACAAAAACCTGATATGCCCATAAAGTTAATTCTGCTCTGTGGCCAGCTCACCATCAACACAGGCAGAATGTAACTCTGAACTTAAACAGAGGAAAAGGAACAGCCATTACGTCTCCAACACTCCAGCTCTGCTTGTAGAGTGGGAGTCAGAGCCACAGCCAGAAGAGCTAACTGTGGGGAAAGACTCATGCAAATAAGAAAAATTCATATTCAAATAAAGCCCTGATTCACTATCTTATCCATAGACAAAAATAAGCATCCAAATTCCATACAAAAATAACAACAAAACACTAGCTTCAACTATACCTATGTTTTATTGAAAAAGCTAAAAGAGATATATATCATCTCCATAGATATGAAAAAATATTTTTTCAATCAATGCCTAATGCAACTGAATAAACTAGTCAGCATTTGCTCGGCACAACTCAGAATGTGTACAGGTTATTGTACAAGTATAACTATCAGCATTTGCTTACAAGTTTGAATTTCCAGCTCAATG
>JAVSBS010022869.1:68835-86339 GCA_033124195.1 Coracias cyanogaster | reverse complement strand
AAATCCTGATTTCAAAAGTCACTTTTAAGAAGAAGATCTAGATGCCTTTCAAAATTTCACACTTTGTATATCTGTTCCCTCTGGAAGAATCAGAAGCACTTTCCTTCTCATTCATGACTGCTGAGTCCCCCCTCACTATTGACTGGGAAGTTTTTAAAACAGTTCCTGGAGTATTTGGTTGTAAACATACAAAAACAACAACCCCCCAAAAAAAAACCAAAAGCAAAAACATTATAAGAAGATCTTTCCAAGTCTGTGTGTGTGAAAAACTGGAAAGGAATTCCTTCAGGAGCTAACGTGATCCTGTCACTGCTGATAGCAAAGCACTGATTACATTACTGCTCCACATTCAGCAGCCCCATTTCATATCACATCTCAACAAAGGCAATTAAACCCAAGTAATAGTACTCTGTGCTGTCTGATAGAAATAGCAAGCTGTGTGCTATATTTGCAAAGGCAGTGGATAGTTATATGGCATGGACTAGCCAGGAAGGGGCTTTGACAAAAGTTTTCCCGACATCACCAGGCTAGATGCAGTGTTGTTGCTGCAAATGGAAGAGGCTGATGACCCTCCCTCTAATCACGTTATTAGAAACTAACACTATATCCAAGTGTGTTATTGTAGAAATGAGGACCCCTAATACTGTCCTTAGCTGAAATTCAGCTTAGTTTTTCCAATTTTTACCTGAAAAACTGCAGCCTTCTGTGGTGATGATTGACCTTAAGGCTAAGTTTTATTAAACATCTGTAGTACCTACTTCCTCTGACACATGTGTTTTCATTAGTTGCACCGCATTTTAATTATTTCTTTGGGTTTTGCTTTACATGGCTTGCCACTGACTTATATAAATGTTCACAGAATCATAGAATCATTCAGGTTGGAAAAGACCCTCTACAAGTTCTCCCCTAAAATGTATCCCCCAACACCACATCTAAACAACCCTTAAACATATCCAGGGATGGTGACTCAACCACCTCCCTAGGCAGCCTATTTCAGTATCTGATTACTCCTTCCGTGAAAAATTTCTTCCTAATGTCCAGTCTACATGGTATAGCTTATTTCATTTACATGAACAGATACACTCATAAATACCTTCTTAAGTACAACTCATCATCTACTTGAATTCAACACGGAATGAGGTCAATATTTGTCTTAATAATACACAGTTTTGTCTCAGATTACTTTGTACTGATACCAGATATTGCTAGAGTACTTCAGTATGCTGTAATATTTTCCCCACACCTTTACACTGGAAATCCCATCCTCTGTTCTGAGCAATATCCATTTATGATTCAAGGTACTCGAACAAACACAAACACAAAGACCAGAAATCTTTCCCTAGAAAGAGAATTTTCAAAGACAACTGCAACATGTGGCTAGACATGGTGTCCTTCAGAATGTTTTATATTTGTAGTTTTATTATTTATCATAATCTCTTACTATTAAGAGGATATAGAGAACTTTAAGGAATATTAAATATTATTGCATTAAAAAGGTGATGTTTCTATGAAATAAAATTCTAACCCTCAAAATTACACTGGTTGATGTGCAAGGAATACAGAATATAGGACCTCAGCTTCTCATGTATGATCATATGATTTATGTATAACATTAAACTAAGCAAAAATAAGCCAATTCTCCCAAATAATCTATTCTTGTACAGTATTCCATCAGAAGAATAATCACCTCCTCCCCCCTGCCCCAAAAGGAACAGTATAATTTAGCAGTTCTTAATCACACTGCAACAGTCTTTTGATTTAAATCAATGGAATTATTCACAGATCAGTTGATTTCTTTAAAAGGAGAAACTATTCTTGTATTCACTGAGCAAAGCAGAGAAAATGAAGATGATTACACAGCTTCAGGTAAAGGGAAATAGACAGAAAAGCAGACTGATGACTGCCTATTTCTGTGTTAAGACACAAATTATTTCACAAGACACCACCTTACGTTTTGTTTAAAGAACTTTTCTAACTGCTTTAAAAATTCACGGCTCTCCAGGAGGGATACTCCTGAGCTGTAGCAACGAAAAGACCTAATCTGAAGTCGCATGAAGTTAAAGTGGAGGCTGCTTCTGACAGCAGCATGCTCTAGGACAGGGGTTGCAAATGAGTGGAAAGGCCCTCCTTTATTCATCTTTTATTGGAGGAAACAAAAGATTCTAGGTAATATCTACCAACATATAGTACAAGTATACATTGCATCAGTTTATGACAATTAATGGAAAGAGCTGGACAGAAACAACTCTGATGACATTTGTGATTTGTCAGTCATGGTTAAACAGTGTAACAAGCCATTTTCCCCAACTTCTTCCCACATGTTTGTGAACAGAAATAAGACCCTGTGCTCAACAGGCAAGAATCATAGAATTGTGGAATCACAGAATGTTAGGGATTGGAAGGGACCTCGAAAGATCATCTAGTCCAATCCCCCCGCTGGGGCAGGATAGAAGAAAATAAGGCATTGTTTACCAAAACTTATTTTCTTATATTAGTGACTTGTGAAAAGATGGAAGAATGAAATCTCTTCCTCTCCTTTCTGCTTTGTTTGATGACCCCTCAGTCAATCTAAAACACCTTTGCACTTCACACACAATAACCCAACTGAAATAAGTTAAATGACCACAGATTACCAAAGCACTTAAATTACATTTAAGTCCCAGAGTAAAAATCCTGCCCTAGTGAAATAGATGGCTAAACAGACAGATTTACTATGTAAGAACTCCACAGCAGCTTCTCCTCTGTGCTAAGAAATTATATAATATTTGAACATTAATGACCATATATAAATTGTCTCTACTTATTGCATGGGAACAGGTTGCCTGGGGGGGCTGTGGATGCTCCATCCCTGGAGGTGTTCAAGGCCAAGCTGGGTGGTGCCTTGAGTGGCCTGGTATAGTGGGGGGTGTCCCTGCCATGGAAGGGAGGTTGAAACTAGATGATCCTTCCAATCCAAACCATTCTATGATTCTATGATTCATATTTCACAAAAGCAGTTAACAGAGTCAACAGAAAAATTAAATTCTGTGAAAGCTTTCCAGAGACCAGTTTCCATAAGCCTTAGCACTATCTTGCTTACTTCCGATCACCAGAAGCCTAAATTCTGCAGAGCTCGGTCAAATCTCAGTTTCATGTGCAAATCATCAAAGTCAAGAGAATAGTCTTGGATTCACACATGAAGAAATGACAACAGCATCGCTATATCACAGTGCCCAAACATTCAACCTGTTATACCAGGACATTCTTGTTACACAAGTTAAAATTCCTGAATTTGTATTAAAATCAGATCACAGAAGAAATTAAAAATTTTAGAGACGCAAGATTTTTTCAAATATTTTAGTTTGTAACAGAATAAATCTTCCAGAAATAGCTGTAACGTTGAAGTTAATTGGACTGAAATGAAGTTAATTGGACCTGAAAATTAATTCTTCTGGAGGGAGAATTTAAATTTGGCAATGTGTCTAAGAAATATATTTCAAACTTCACTTTTTTTCATATTTGGTGACAGTTTCATATTCAAAGCTATTGTAGCCACACAGTTCCAGCAATATCAACTTTAGTAAGCTCTTCAGTCACCCTCAAATACAGTACCCCCCTGAGGTAAGACTGGTAGGTGTATCATTAATACTTAGAGAGAACAGTGATAATAGCTTGTCAAAAATATCCTAGCAAATATTTCTTTGAGTCAGGAAATGATGATTCAAGGAAAGCAAATATTTCATGGGTATACATTAGTTAAACCAAAGGATAAACCAAAATAAGTATCCCCATGGACTTACATTCAAAACTCTTCAATTCCATCATGGGTATAAATAAAGTGATAAAATATAAAATGAATGGCTTTATCTTTATTGAAAAAAACACTTCCAATCTTATTGAAAGGAAAATACCATAATCTAAAATCTATGTCTCAAAATTTTGAAAAAACAAATTATAGTTTCAATTTTTGAAGAAAAAAAAAGTGAAATGTCAAAATTCTTTCAAGCTAAGGAGGCTGTCTGTATGGGGCACTATACCCTGAGTTCTAATTAACAGAAACAGTTTCCTCTTCAGCAGTTATAGTCAAAAAAAGGTGGTAAGGTTGTATTATTTGAAGACATATCTCTTACTACATACAGGCTAAGAAAACTGTACTTTCAGACATATCAATACTATCAGACTGTAATTAGGTTCAGGTTGTAAATACTTCAATTAAATCTCACTTTGTGATATTTGGCCCAACAATAACAGAAATATCTCTTGCTGATGCAGCACCGCAAACTTGTATAAATTAATCTCAGATTAATTCTGGGCATGTATTTCCACTGGATATTCTTTATCAAACCTAAGTAGCATACTGCTGACAGAAACCAATTAGTTTGCTTTAGCTATATAACGCAACACCAAAGTGATTTCCCTCTTTCTTCATTTTGACTGCTGAACACCTACAAAGGTAATACCAGACCATATTTTTCATAGTTAGACCAGCAAATGTTGCATGTCAAGTTTTCTCATGCTGATGCTGCTGTGCTATTACTCTAATTAAACAGCCAATTCCAGGAACAGCCTGTCTTTGGCAAGCTGTATCAGCATTATACACTTTCTGTGGGACAGGCTGAATTCCTAACACAGAACTAATGATTTTCTTATGCTTATGCATACATCAATGTTGGAATACCATGCATTCTTATTAAAAAGAGGTTGATAATGTACTTTTGTACTGGCACTGAGATAAGACTACAATTACAGTACTGACTTTGCTGTATGGTCCTTCAACTGCCCTGCCCTCTGTCTGCTATTGACCAATAACAGATACCCCAGACTGAGTTGTTAGCAGCTAATAACATTGCATGCTGGTGTATTTTGTGGGTGATGGGAAATATTTGTTTTCCTGGGTTGTTTTTTTTTTTTTTAGTTTGTTTGGTTTTGTTGTTGTTTGTTTGGTTTTTTCTGAGAGCTATCCTGAGGAAGCGTAAAAAGCTGCTGTTTGAGGTGAGGAGGAAGAGATCAGGATTTCAGAATGATGTAGTTAGAAAGCCAGATACCCCACTATGGGATGCTAATGGAGAAGTCGTACTTGGAGCTCTGAGACAGCAAAGCCACAACGTCCCTCTCAATTAAGCAGCTTTGCTGTGAGAAGTTTTCAGCTTGGCTACAATGCAGCTAATTTTTGGTGTTCTGTAATCTGGTTCTGATTTAGCCACTAATTGCCTTCCCTTTCTTGTAAAACCAGATGGAGAACTCTTTGATGGGATTACTTTTGTTAGTCTTTGTTCAACAGTGGGAGTAAAGAGTTTTCGTTCTGACCCGCAGCATTGGAGATTTCCTAATGCCTTCAGAGAATCTACTTTCATCTCTTTGGTTACTGATTTCTCCAAGTGATCTGAGGCCAATTTCCAAATAGCTTCTCTCTTATTATACTGATAATCAACAACAATTTGCTATGTGTATCATTTGGCAAAAACATCTTTAAACTGGAAAGGGAGCTTGCTTTTCTAACATTGTTTAGTCATCATACTTGTCTCCAGCCTGCTTTTTGACTCTTTTTTTCCTTTTTTCATATCATTGACAATAAATGGCTACACTTAAACCTAATGAAATAAGACTAAAGACTAATAAGAGTAGTAACTCTAGTCTACTTACTGTAATATCTTGACATTTGACTTTAACATCATTTTTTTCCGCTTCTTCTTATTTCTTTCTTCTTCTTACTAAACTCTGGCTTTCCTCTTAAGCATTGACCAGTGATTTCAGGAAACATAATGTTCTCATTTTCAGTAGTACAAACTGAAAATAATGCCCACTGATCCAACTTACTCCAAATGTGCAGCATTGTAATAAAGCAGCACTTGATATATAGATGCGTCCACAAATTGATTGTATTAACTGCCACCAAACTTGATGCTTTTTCCTTTCCTCATGCAAAAGCCAAAAGGAAATGCTTTTTTTGCCAAGTTTCAATTTGATTTTTCCTTAACCTTCCTTAATTTAAAGTGGTTCAGTAAATATACCTGTATTTCAGAACTCTGACATTTTACAGAATTTTCGTATTTCTTTCTACTTCCAATCACAGAACATGGAAAATCCTTTAATTTGATGGATCAGAAACTAAACCACACAAGATCTATTGCTTCTCTAGCCAGAGATTCTGTTTCTTTTACTCTAAAAAAATCTCATCTGCCTCCAAAAGAATACACGCTTCTAAAAGAAAGGTGGGGCATTGCTACTAGAATGCAAAAAAACCCCAACAAACCTAAAGTGAGAAAATCACAAAATTCTTAAAAGCAACTGCTTCTGGTCACCAAGACTGGAACTTCTTTAGAGAAATAAAATTTCAAAGGATGAAAATTAGGGCCTTTCAAATACTCCATGTTCACTATCCACCATTACACCTGCATATCTTGGTTCTCATACCCACTTTTTTAACCTTAAGAAAAACAACATAGGAACAATATTACCAACAATGCTGTGTCCCATTAGTGGATTCAGGCTGCCTCAAAACTATAGATTTTTTAATGGTGGATCAGTTGTGATGTAATGTTACATTATTACAGCAAATTACTGGATGTGTACTTCACATTTATATTATTTGTAGAACCTCATTTAATTAGTGAAATGTTCATAATAAGGTGTATGAAAACAAAGACTAGAAATTAAATTCACTTCATCCTTCCTTTTGGAGTGGAAAGATTGCCTTATTCAGTAATAAAGTGAATTACTCTTTAGAAAAAGTAAATATTTTAATGTGTTTTAAATTATATAATCTGTAACATAATATGGAGTCAGTAATATTTATTCATTTACAGCAGGTATGAGTGTTTTATTCTGTTTTGCATGGAAGAGAACCAGGTTCTGCTAAGAGAAGAGCATATATTTTCTTCAATAGAAATAAGAGTGAAAAAGGATTAAATACAATAGAATCTTCATTCTCATGAGGCTAACAGTCCTCTCCTTTCAATCTTGGATGATTCAAGACTATATTTAATTTGTTTTCTTCATCTTCCAGCGTAATTCCTCCTTTTCTGGAACCTACGCAATATAAAGTGTAAACAGATACAGTACTAAAATGTAGTTTCTGACGCACATGTACAACCACATAACAAATCTAAACTTGGCTTGATCATCTTTTCTTGCTGTATCTTTCTGTATCTTCCTAAAGCAGCCTCAGTAATTACTGACATCATGTAGCACAATTACGGACTTTGAATCAAAACAAAAGGCAGCAGATTGGAATAATTTTAGATGGTAATGAATCTAACATTAGATTATCAGAACTCTAATGAGAACCAAGGTGGTTTGAAATGGCATGGTCAAATAAGAATTAATTTTGTATTCCTTTTGTAAAGATGAATAATTTAAACTTCTTTAGAGTGTTATATTCTCTAAATGAAAATGTGTAATGGCTTCACAAATAACACATCAAATAGGACATACATGCTTAATTTACCTTGCATGAATTCTTGAAACACATGTATACAGGTGAAAAGCAGACAGCTAAAATATATATATACAGAAATCTGCTAAAATATAAAAGAGGAACCAAGTACATAAATCAGTGCCACTGTTAGCTGTTTCACATATCAGAATTTATGAGAACAAAATTATCTTTTACCTTCTTTTATTGTTTGAATATATTCCAGATTTCTAAGCACAGTCTAAGCACGATCCCTTCTTGTTTGGAAAAACTGCAGCAAAAATAAATATGTCAAGGGTTATATAAAAAAAATCCATGCCAAGTAAGTTCTTGGCTCTAAAGTGTAATCGCCTGATAGCTCCTAGATTATCACAGCACCCACTCAAATTTGTTTTTCCACACTTAAACAATATAAAGGCTCCTTCCAAGAGTTCATATTAAGACTCTCCCTTCCATCTAGAAAAGACCCTCTCCTTTCCTGTTTTCTTGTAACTACAATAGAAAACTTTTCCAAGCTAAAATCCCACCCTCAATGCAACCAGGGACATGTGAATTCTGTCAGATTTTGCCTTTCTCCAATCTGTTATCTTCATATTCTTCACTGTCACTAACCACGAGCTAAGATTCAAACCAATTGTTTCTAGATCTTCTATCTATAGCATTTTGTAGATGCTATAAATAATAAATAGCACCTTGTGTGCTTCTTACTTTAGGATCCAACCCTTCAAACAGTTACAATTCTGCCAGCAGTCACCACATCTAGGACAGATAAGCAACAAAAAAATGAGTAATAGATAGCAATACACATCACTTTTTTGCCTTATTTAAATTTCAGGGCAAAAGATGAAAAGCTCCAGCCAAATAAAAACTTCTTTTGTTCCAGGATATTGTAACTTTCATATCTATTAAAGCCTATGATATATTCCATCTGTTTCCATACATAGACTGAAAAAGAAGTTAATACTGGCAAAGTCTTATTGATAGAGCCAATTATATAGTACATTGCCTCACTAACAAGAAGCATGAATCCAACTGGGATAAATCCTTCTCTCATTTATACTGATCTCTACAAAAACAAGCCCACTGAGTCAATGCAGTTAGACCAGATTTACAGGACTGTGATTAAAAGCAGAACTCTTCACTGTCTTGGATGAGTGAAAGAGGATTTGGCAGGAGAAAAGAAACAATCATGATGCAAATTCCAAGTCTCTTCTTACCGAAGAAGTCTCTCTGACTTCAGTGGAAATAGAATCAAGCCAGCATTCAAGCTTGATCAAACTGCTCTTTTTTTAATCTAGCAATTATTGTCATGTTATCTGGGAAAAAAACAGCTATTAAAAAGATTATAAATGTTCAAAGGAAAATTATAAAATATAATCTCTGCAGCCATAGAAAAGGAACTATTAATTTTCTTTAAAATAAGGCTCTTTAAAAATGAGTAATGACGAAAAAGAACTGCTAAAAGAACAAATATACTTTCTGTCGGATGCTAACATTGTTGTTATTTTCCCGTTTGGCTGAACTCTGAAGGTAAATTTGTACTTAGCACGCATAATAAAGTAAAAATGAAAAATTATATCATTACTGTTAGCCAGCCATGCCCAATTTCATACTAGTTTTCATCCAGCAGCAAGTGTGTGCCCCTTAAATTAAAGAAATTAAGTTAATTTGGCACAGCCTGTAGCATGTCTTTTTCTCATAGGACAATGCTGAAGCCATCTATCCCATTAGCCAAGAGGTTTAAAAATCCAGAGACTGTTGCATTTGTAGTTTAAATTGAATAGCCAAGTTAAGAGAGTTAAAATGCATGACAACATGGAGAATGTCTTTTAGCTGCCTGCCATTTATAGTAGAGACTGCATGAACGGAACTATATTAAAATGTACCTTCTGATTTTATTGTAAAATCCCTTAGCTGTTCTGTTGTTACTGATTTACAGAACTGAACCAGGAAGTTGGTTTTCATCAGCATATGTTTTCCCTCCATTCTACAAAAAAGTGTAGCTTGAGAAGTGATCTATACAAAATCATTATCTCTGTCATCTCAATCATTATTGCTGATTAGTCAGAGAGAACCAAGAGCCAGCTCCAAAGGAAGGATTTAGACATCTAAAATAGGACTTCAGCAGCCTTTCAGCACAAATCCTAAACTGCAACCTGAAAGGCCTTATACAGTGGTATACATCACACTGTAGGTGCCTGCAAACACGTCCCAGAGATGCTCCAGCTGGGCCGGTAGCAGCTAGCCTCCCACTTGAGGTACAACAGAACACAAGGAAGGAGCAAAGCCCAGCCTCCATCCCTACAGAGTCTTACAGGGTGAGCGCTCTTCAAGGACCCTGCTGTCATGGACAGCACTTACTTCTCACTCATAGTCACCCCTATTTAAAAAGGTAGCAGAGGAGGTTGTTATGCAGTGTTTTGCATAGGAGTCTAGCTGTAAATACACTTGCCAGAAGAACAGCTGTGGGCCCAAGATCCCATCAGCCCATAGGTATTACCTTCACACACATCTGGGAGAGTTTTCTAAACCCTGTTCAGGCTCCAGCTCTTCTCTTCTTGCTCTGATTTATGCCTTCATTGAATGAAAGATGAGGCATTTCCAATGATTCACTTGTAGTCTGCATCTCCTGTTGCTTCACAGCAATGAAGGTCTCATTTTGGACTCCTCTCTGCCACCTCCTCCCAGAAGGAAGTATGTTCTCAGTTCCTTTCAGACAGAACAGGTCTGTTCTCAGTTCCCTTCAAGAGGAGAGGGATGTATTACCTAAAACTTAGATGTTTTACTGCCTGTTTCTCTTTTCAGATCAGTCCCGGGTCTTTAGTCCTCTCCAGCAGCTCAGAGCAGGTCATGGCTGGCAGACACCACTTTGCTATCTCCCTAGCGGTGCAGCCAGTCCAAACCCAGGGTGGGCACTGCAGGATGTGAGGGAACTTGCTCTGGATGCTGGCTCAGCTCTCACATGAGCATACAGCTGAGGAAACACACCACCAGCATGGACACACAACACAACAGCACGATATTTGGGTCATTACATGGTTTTGTCAATGATATGCTCTTTTAAAGTCATTGATGAGCCAGCTCTCATGATCCTGGGTATGAGGTAAATAAAATAAATTATATAAATGATACCTGTTCCTAGCTGATAGATACGCTAATTGCTCATATGAATCAATCTGTAATAACTCCAAAGCATGTCACTATTTTTTTCTGTTTGAGTCCCACCTAATTTTAATAAGGATTTCTCTAGAGCTAATCAGGACAATTCATCAAACTGGGCTGTTACAAAGGAAAATTAAAAACCTTGGTTAACAGTGCTTTTATGGTACATTTAACAAATGTATTTCAGTTTATCTCCTCTAAAAGAAATCTCATATTCCCACAGATAACAATAAGGATTCATTATGACCTCTGCTACTCATACCAAGCTTAGATGGTTTTGTAATGGTATTACTGCAAAAATATATTTTTAAATGTCACCATTATTAGGATTTGCTGTGGAAGTGAAGTATGCTGCAGATAAGTGTCTCATTCTATTTGCTCTTTACAGAAAATGAAACATGCCAGGCTGGCGCTTTCCAAACATGCTGCATGATTTGATTCTGTCCTTAATAACAAAGATTGACTAGTGATTTGAGCCCACCATTTGCTACTCATACAAAAAAATTGTGTTATCTTTTCCGTAGGAAATAATTTAAACATGGTCTGATCTGTCCATTTGATGAAAGAGTCAACACACCTCCTTTCTGTACCAAATATATCTTGGGAGAGGAAATAATATTATCTGTGGTCAAATCCTTGAGTTTTGGTGCATTATTCACCATGATTCAACCCTTTTCAGAGAACCATTTAAGCATATGCCAAGCTTCAAGAATGCACTTAAATCTAACTGGTCTACTGATGGGTAGCAGTACTTGACTAAAATCAATACTGGACTGACAAAAAGCCAACTGAAGCAAATAAATGGATGTTCTACTATTAGAAAACACATTTTAAAGATCCCACATGTTTAAAAATCTTTGTACAGCCATTTTCTATCACTAAAGTATATCCAAAGAGCACCAAGGAAGTCTTCAATTTTCATGACGTTCATACTTAAATTTCAGATGTTCACAAACATTGAAAAGCCGTTACTCAGTACCTTATCCATTAAATTATGAAACAAATGTCATAGAAAGGGAACATATGTACTCTAATTTTAACAGAATACTAATGTTACTATGTTAAAAGGAAGATTTATAATGGAATAAACCCTTTTCTTAAAACACTAAGCTGCTGCTAGCCAGAAAAAGATGTAGATTAGACTAAGAATCTTGCAGTAAAACTATGCTACGTGAATAAGTGAGACTGTAAACTTGTAACTTAGTGAAGAGAAAACAAACAGGGAGAGAATACATTTTCTTTTTTAAAAAACAGAAAAGAGGATGAAAAAGAAGTAAAATGGACACTTGTCATTAATATGACAAACCCCTGCTAACTACTCATTTGAGTGCATGGTGAACCATCATCATCACGAGGTGTTAGTTTATTTCACAGTGGAGCACTCCTGTTTTCAGTATTGCTAATTGTATGAATTTTTGGAGTTACATACCAATAAGAATTTATACATCTAATAAGCACGGTGCCACAATCCATGAAATGTAGGTATTAAATTCATTGGTTGACACATTGATATTCTTAGTATTTGAGGTGCTCTGTGGTATCACTCTTAGCTTCCTACTGCAGCTCTGAAAGAGCACAGGTCTCCCATATTTCCTGTCCATCCTATGAGGGCTTTCCTTGAGGTTTAGGGCATCTCAGTCATTCCAAATGACACAGTGTAGACAACTGAATCGAGCCCTGGGTGCCTGTTTTCCTGTATACTACCTGGGGTGATGCCTCAAGAAGGTAATTGAAAAGTCTGTATGTTCAGCACCTAGCCAGACTGCTAGAGCAGTGATACAGCTAAGATTTAAGATTTCTCCTATTTGCAGACACTCCACCAAGATGTTTTCAGGATTCAAAACAAACTACTCACAGATTTTCTTTAAAGATCAGGGTTCACTTGAACTAACTTGTTGCACCTTTCACATTGATATCGGAGCCTGAACACAAAAGAATGAAAGGTTCATATAGCTCATAGAACAATAATTAAGAGAAAAATTATTGAATCACTTAAGTAAAATACTAGGTTCAGATGAGACATGTCTATTATAGCCTTTTAATTTTGATCAGGATCACATTTCAGTAGCAAAGCCTGGTGGAGCAGCCTTAGAGAGCAGACTCTTCTCCAGGAGTTTCCCTGATGAACTCCATGTTCCAAAGGGCACCCAGCCCACAGGACCAGACTAGATTCTGTCCGCAGTAAAACCCCCAGAATTGCAAATAATGTAGGTGCTGATTACTCAACAGTTACTGGTTTGCCCCCCAGGTCTGTTCCCAGTGCTTCACAATGCTTGCTAGTGTAGGTATGGTCACGTCTCATGCCTTGATCTGTTTCTAATCCAATGTTTATAAAAAGTGAAATATATGAATATTTTTGGCACCTGATTTCATCTATGCCAATCTGTCTGACACACTTTTTTTTTGCATGCAATTTAGAACTCCTGAGTTATGCCATCTTAAATGTATGCCAGCTAAAGCTAAACTTGGAAACCAGCTATGAAATTGTCATGACCCCAATTCCTCTTTACCTAGAAACTCAAGAAGCAGCCATCTCATTCAAATGCTAAATGAATGCAGCACACTCCCGACGGACCAAACACCACTTTACCCAGCTTTGAATGTCTATGAGTGAACTGCAGCTGTGGAGAATCAGGCCCTGCATCATTTTTATTTGTCAAATAACCATGTTGTCAGTTGCCATTAGCAAGTGCTGCTTATCTATCACAAACGCGTAACTGCTTCAGAAAACAATCTGTGAATTTCTATTTGTTTTTACAACACAGACTACAGACAGGATTTTCAAAACCATCTAAATTGCTTAGAAGTACAATTCTTGTTAAATACCAGTTTAGTCTTTGCTCTTAAAAGTTTCTGAAAATGCTGTTGCATTGCCATAGAGCATGTAGGTTTTGGTCTTTACCTCGAGTATCAATTTGTCACACCATGTTCTATGGTCGCAAATAATAAAAGTAGTTGGTATTATCTCTTCAAAGCCAGCTAACTCTGCAATTTCTGAATTATACCAAAGTTCATTATAAAACTGGTATCTAGTATTTAATATTTCAGCCCTTTGGCAAGGCATTCAGTTGAGATACAGCGGAGTATTTTTCCCAGTTCACATACATGTTTATTTTTTAGTACTCATAATCTATCTAAGTTTTAAAAAATGTATTTATAGAACAGAAGTTACAACTCATCAGCAGTCTTCTATGCTCTTTTGCATGGTTATGAAGACTCAGACTTAAATGAAGACAGTCTAATTCTCACTGTGTCTTTCACTAGGGCAGAGTGGCATTTTGCATGCACTTTTCAGTCCCTTTCATTAGTTTGCTTCACAGGTCATTACATTTTGCCCAATTCCCTGCTGCTGAAGACAATCACATCACATAATTCATTTTCCTAAATGTATGAATTGTCATTTTTGAAGCAGTTAGTTTTTTGAACACACGCTGCACGTCAGCTCCACCTGCTGCAGCCCTACAGGAGACCGAGGCAAGCTCAGGCATTATAAGGCTTCTTGCCACCATCATACCAACAGCCAGGTATGCCACACCAGATGGTAGGCAGCTTTCCAAATCACCCAGGTGAGATTCTTCATCCTCTCACACTTCTATATGTGGTAGGAGCAATGAATTCATAGGTCCACCACAGCAGAACGTGGTGTAAAACATCTAAAACTCTTCACCAAGAAGAGTAGGGACATTTTCAGGAAAATTAGATGATGTCTTGGTAGTCATTTTCTTCACAAAAAGGGTGGTAAAGAGGCACAGTCTGAGAAAGATATGTTAGAAGAGCTAGTACCTGGGAAAAAGAGCGTGATTAAATAGCCACAGCCAGCAGCCTGGGAAGATCCTCAGTCAAGGAGTCTGTAAGATCTTAAGATACCAACTTTCAGCTGAATTCAAGAAGACGCTTTTCTTTTTTCCCTTTTTGATAGCAGCTCAGTCAACTAAAAAACTTCATGTCAACCATATGCATTGCAAGTCAGTAGAACTTTTACTCAGTCCTGAGCAGTTCATCTATAATGGAATCACTGAAATAAAACTACTGCATACGTCAAGAGGCAACATAGAAAGTAAATAGGACAAGTTTTCCAAAGGAAAATTGAATCCTTTTGAAAGGAACACTCAGAAAAGGGTGAGAGCATGTACAACATTTAGAAAGTGCTTGGCAGAGTTCTTCTTGAGAAGATAATGAGGAAGTATAACCAATGGACAGGATAATATTCTGTCAGTTCAGAAGTAGGGTAAGGGAAGGAATGGAGAACATAGAGTGATTAGTTTTTCAAAGGAGGGCTGTTAAAATGAGGATATTTAAAGGAGCTGCATTTGTTTTTTCCTTAGTGATCTAAAAAAAAACCCCAGCAAAAAACCAACAGTGATATTGAGATGGCAAAACTTCTAGTTAACAGCTGTAAAGTAAGCAGCTGGAAAGGCTGCAGGGAATCTGTAATATAGACATTAAAGGTATTGAGCTTGTAAGTTTAATATCCTCTCTAATAATGAAGGAGGAAGGCAACATTCAATGCAAGAAGAAAGAATTAAAAGCAGGAGAGGGAATATTCTTGTTATTTAACACTGAAAAATAACCCTGTTTGACTATTGAAAAGACCCAAAGGTCTTGACAAAGGTCAAAGGATTTAGTAAGAGTTAGGAAAGATTTAGTCCTTTATAAGGATCATGAAAACAACCAAAGTTAATCTATAGAAGATAGCCTTCACACCTCACACTACATAGAAAGTTTGAAAAAAAATTCCCACCAAATAAGTTAGTGTGCATTCCACCTTTTAACTGCCTGCCGTTATGTTCTGCAAGTGACAGATCCTGGATTAAATCGTACATGTGGTACAGACAAATCATTCAGAAATACACCTCTTGCTGTTCTGCAGACCATTACATTCCCCTGAAAAATGGGTAATGCAGCCTGTAAATACAAATGCCTGGTAATCTTTACATTCCAATTACTCCAACATCTTCAGGCATCCTCCTGTTAGTTAGAAGATAGATGTAAGACAACTTTGGCATCACCCCCATTGGTAGGGGAGAGATCCCAGAACTTCGAATTGGAAAGGACTGTCAGGAACCTAAACCTTGCAACCATAGAGACCCGTGTG
The DNA here is from genome assembly GCA_033124195.1 of Coracias cyanogaster. Classification (NCBI taxonomy): domain Eukaryota; kingdom Metazoa; phylum Chordata; class Aves; order Coraciiformes; family Coraciidae; genus Coracias; species Coracias cyanogaster. Next base: position 70,689 of record JAVSBS010022869.1, on the reverse strand, counting down.
ATAGCTGCGTAATTCAGAGAAGCCCAATGAACATGCATCCCACCTCACCTTAGGCACCCCATAACATTGCATAGCATCAGACAATAGACTTACTGCCTCTGGCTCTTGGGACTTTCCTAAAAATAGTGCCACAGGAAGAGAGCAATAGGGATGGAGTCATCACCTTTGGCCTCAATTTTTTTGCCTTCTTTTCTTCTCAGTATCACTGTCTAAGCCATCTTTCCCATCCCAGAAAGACATTTTAAGCTAAGGTGAGAAGCACTGACAAAACCACCACAGGCTCAGGTATGGGGCTCACTGAGTACTTTCAGAGAATGAAGGTGTTCCAGTGAATGTACTACATAAACATGCATATGCTCTTTTGCTGGTGCCTTTTTATGTTTTCTGAAGTGAGGAATTTTAAGTATGAATGTTCACAGGTAACTGAGCTGTCAACACATAATTATCTGTGTCCTTACACCATAGGGAAAGCATTTTTCTTATAACATAAGTAGATGGGAAAGGTCATAATCTGCTTTATTAATTACATCTGCAAAGAACTGTTTGCTGTCATAAGCCAATACCATCTAAGCACTTCAGCTGCATTACCCTTCACATTCTGAGGCAGTTAAAAAGCAGTGACTAAAAGCTGTTCTATCTGCATCATAAGCAATATTACAAGCCTCTTTTACTACTAAAGGTGACAAACAGCTCCCATTAACAGATCTAATTTTCCATTGCTCTTCACATTGTCATATTTGAACCACTCAGGCTGAAATTTTCCATTTCCAATGTTTCCCTCAGGCTGTAATGGCATTAGAGGATGTCACAGTCCGGGCACAAGTGTCCGTGCCACCTCCCAAAAGGGAAGGGGATCGAGGGCAAGGCAAGATACTTCCCACCAAGCTCGTAGGCAATTACAGAGACTGATGAGTATTTAACGAATTTATTACCAGATATATTCACATAAACCATATCTACTCTATGGAGATATTATGATGTCAAAGGACGCCGCGCCCACCCACTCACTCCCCCTTAGTCAACCTGGTGTGATGTGGTACGTGCGTGTGTCTATATGTCGGGTTCTACCCTCTTCTGGTGTGTAGCAATGGTCGGGTCGATGACGCTCAGCCGGCAGACTCGGGCGGTTCCGATGATGATGGCGACTTGCCAGCTTCTCGTCACGATCAGAGTCTCTCTCTGATGGTGATGATGATGACGGCTTTTTGCCGCAATTTTTTCAGCAGCGGCACGTGGCTCACGACTCGGTGGCAGCATGTGGCTTCTTCAGTGCAGCACTCCCCCTTGGAGCGGCAGGTTTCTTTGGCGCAGCGCCCCTGGCTTGGGCGGCGCCAGCGACAGCTTCTTGCTGTAATTTCTTTCGGTTTAGGCATGGGCTCTCAGCTTGGAGCAGTGCCAGTGATGCAGGGCAGGCAGCAGCTTGGCTTGGTGCCACTCCCGCGGAGGCAGCTTTTTGCCGTAGTTTCTTTAAGCAGCAGGAGGCAGAAGCTTCATGCAATCTCTCCTGTGGCGGCTTTCCCGGCAGCGGGGTGTCGGGTTTCTTTAAGCAGCGGGAGGCAGCAGCTTCCCCGCCTCCCCCTTGCTTCAAACCTTTTGGCGTTTGGACTTGGTGCAGTTCCAGAAGCGCCCAGCAGTGGCACGGGGGGTGTCTGGCACCTGCACAGGGCAGCTCCATTCAGCTGCTTCCCCCCCCCTCCTTCCTCCCCCGGCCGCGAAGCCCAGGGTGGGGGAGTTGTCAGCAGCGAATTTTCTCTCTGGACAACACAGCGGAAAGAGAGAGTTTTTGTTTTCTTTTGAGTTTTTATACCTTGCCGCGTCTGATATGACTTCTGGCTTCTGGAGGACTCCCCGATG
>JAVSBS010022869.1:49328-60521 GCA_033124195.1 Coracias cyanogaster | reverse complement strand
CCACATCTTTCTTGTGCTGGGGGCTCCAGAACTGGACGCAGTACTCCAGGTGAGGTCTCACCAGGGCAGAGTAGAGGGGCACAATCACCTCTCTTGATCTGCTGGCCACAGTTCTCTTGATGCAGCCCGAGATGTGATTGGCCTTCTGGGCTGCCTTTGCACACTGGTGGCTCATATCCAGTTTCTCATCCACCAGCACTCCCAAGTCCCTTTCCACAGAACTGCTCTCCTGTATATCATCTCCCAGCCTATACTGATAATGCTGGTTGCCCCGGCCTCACTGTCCAGTGTGTGCAGTTTGTCCATGTATTATCATACTATCTACTGAAGGTACACTGTGCTCTGATGTACATGCAATGATTACCTAAAGAGCATAGTATAAACCATGACTGCAGATATCATGCTTTTCTAAAAGTAAGTATGGCCACATGTCATATGTTAGATAAATTCAGAGATCATTTTTACATATTATATTATTAATAATATTAGTAAATTGAAAAGCAGGAAAATTCTGAATTTCCAAGTATTAACAGTGGCACAATCAAAATATGTACTGATTCATGTGTTCCTATTTACTCAGCAGAAAACTGTAAAGTAGAAAATGAAAAACCTCCAATGAAAAATAAGAAAAAACAATCAAGCCACTTGGTACCCTTAAAAGTAAGTACATTGGTGGATTATCAACAGCATTACATTGCATAAGCAAAAAGATATTTCTTCACCTCTTCTTTTCAGACTCCTGTGCAAATCAGGTAAGAAACACTACCATACAACTGTTCCTTCTCTCTTAAACAAAATGCAAGTTAACAGAAAACCAGACTTTCTGAATTAAAATTCTATCTCAGTTTTACAGTATGCTGCTTCTGTAATTCCAGGAATAGGCTACATTTCTGTTTTCACCTTTGCTAAAATCCTGCCTCTTTTATAGTAATTTGTGCAAATCCTGTTGAATTTAGCGGAGACAGGATTTCTCTTCCAACGAAGATCAGACTTAGTTAAACATCTGCATCCAGCTCTTGTGCATGTGCAGTGTAAAGTACAAGATTATCTCTGGCTATCTCAGCTTTTTCTTCGTCTGTGTAAGAACTCATTTGTTTCCTATAGCTTTTTAGCTTTTCTCAAATCCCAGTGTTTTACAAAAATACCTCTGTAACAAACACAATTGTGGGTGGTCCGGTGACAACAATGTAACAGTAAATGGGTCCTAGTAATCAGGGCACTTAGGTAAACTTTTCAGGATGTTTCTGACCCCAGTTTAAAACAATCCTTCCCCTCCCACTCCTTGGGGAGAGGTTATTTTAAATCTAGATCACTTTCATGAACAAGAACAGAGAAGTATATTGTTAGGTTCTTTCCACAGATCTGCAGTAGCAGATTGACAAATACCCTTTACTGATACCTTTCTTCAAAGGGAATAAAGCAACAAATTAAACTCATTTTGCAGTCTTATTTATGGTAAAGGGAAGACAGGTTTACTTAAGTCCTTTATAATCTGCTACGGAATATCAGTCCTGCGTAGCAGAATGCCTTATTTCTGTTCATTTTCCCTAACTCAAGTGGGAAAGCACCAGGCAGCCTTTAGGTAGATTACTACCTACAAATACAAACGCTTGAAGAATCACACAGGGAAAGATCTGTTAAGCTTAAACTCCCAAGGCATTTTTTTATGATTCATACAGCACTTCCTTCAAAGAAGTAAACCTCATGCTCTTTAATCTATGCAGGGATAAGAAGCTATCTTTTTTTAATTCCATAGCATGTTATCAAATACTGATCATCTGTACAATTTTCACTTCAGCAGGCACAATTCACAGACACATGCAAATACCCTAAAAATGTTAATGCCTCTTCAGCTTGTTAGAAAATTGAATCTGTTTTTCCTCTGCATGTAATCCTTCTGCTCCCCCAGTCATGTGCAAAAGCTCTGTTTGAACAGCAGCAACTTCTAACACATACCGTATAATACACTGTAGAAAGCAATTAACAAAGAGAAGCATAAGGCCATATCTAATCTAGCAGCTAGCTATTTCTGACATAAATTTGACTATTGCATAGCCAGAAGAAGTGTTACAATGAAGTTTCCCTTCACAAAGAGACCCTAAGTATGAAAGTGCCCATGTGTCCGCTTAAAGAAACCTCCTGAGTATCTGCTACTGCAAAGACATTTTACACTGGTAAAAATTTGCAGTGGTGTGTGCTTTAATTTGCATGACTCACTGCTACAACTGTTTCCAAATACCACGGCTAACACAGCTAAAGGGTTGAGGCTTCTCAGTGGGCTCACCAGGCAAGGACCTGGAGATCCTGATGGTGGAGAACCATACCTGCGCTTTGTTCAAGAAGCACATTGCACAAGAATGCCATGCGCATAGAGAGGCAAGGAGGACTCCCCCAGCTCCAAACTGCTCATGAAACACAGATAAACTGAAGGCAGTTATAGACAAAGGGATTAGAAGGTGCTCAAACAAAGAGAGGAACATGTCCCACAATATTTTGTTCAAAAACATCTAGTGGTCATAAGTGATATCAAAAAGAAAGTCCTTGTATTGAGACAATCTTGTGCTTATGTTCCTTGCATTTCTGTCACACCCTTTGGTGCCTTTAACAAAAAGGCACAAAACTAGAAGTCCAGAGGACGTAACGTAGGGGAATCCACCACCTCCCTTGGGGGATTACCTACATCTCACGGGCCTCTTCAATATAGAGGTAAGCACCACAAGGGAGAAAGGTGATTCAGTCCTAAGTTCTGGGGTTTCTATCATGGACAAACTCAGGCAGAAATTACTAGCAAAGTAAAAACAATGACATTCACTAAAAATAAGATAACAGAGTAACAGAGCATATGTAAAATTTAATCATAAATGCCTGCGTTATATACAGGATTGTAGCACACTGAGATTAAACTGCAAACTGAATATGCATCTGTGCTCAACCATGCTGTATTAGGGTGTTCGTGTATTTTTTCCTACATAAGACCTAACTACTTAGAATCTGAGCAATCCAATACAGAGACTATGTTACTCTACATATCTACATACAGGCATGAACTATAGACCCTTCTGGGTAATGCTTAAGTTTAAATAATAAAGTCAAATAGAAAAGATACATAGGGCACCTTACCTGGAGGATTGTTTGGGCCTCCCCCATGTAATATCATGTCCATTTGCATTCACATTAAAGATTTTACCTTTAGACTACTGAAACCCTTATGTTAGAGATTGTTTCCAGCACAGAGATTGTCAGAGACTAACTGATCAGATCAAATCCTGAAGAATGCCAAAAATGATTTAATGGGGTTTCACTGGTGACTTAGAGAAAAGTAATTGAGTATTGGAACCAAAACAGAATGCAAGTCCACAAACAAACAACATTTTAGAACTTTTTGGGTTAGGAAATAATGTAGTATCATGATAAGAAAATGGAGCATAATGGACTTCTGTAACTCTGGATGAGAACTAGCACTGCTCAGCTGCAGCACAAGCAGCAAAGTGGGACAGTTGGGGAAGACAGGAACTAGAACATTAAATGCAGCAAAAAATAGTGTACCCAGTGTAGTAGCTAAAAGGGATGCCCAGGAGAGACAGCAACTCACTGTATCAGCTGTCCCAGGCAGGTACAGTGCCAGGGGCACAGAGCAGCCTGCCTGCCAGAAGGCAAGCATATTGAAAAGGAATTCCTGCCTGCCCAAGAGCAGGTTGCTTATTGCACCTGCAGGAGCACAGTGGTGGCCACAGATCACTGTCTTCTGGGGTGACCACCTTGGCAGAAGAACTTCTGAACTCCCTAAATAAAGTAAAAATATGAAGGATTGTCCTCTGTGTGGCAACCAAGGGGCAAAGAATGGTGTAGGTCCACACAACTGACCTCTTCCACCCTCCCAAATGGAGTGGTCACATCCAGACTCTCCCTGGAAAACTCTTGACCCTCTGCCAGGAAGTGTTTGGGAAATTACTAACTGATAGCAGACAAAATCATGCAAGGAGCATCTCACTGTTCAAGAGTACAAAACCAATTGCTATGCAGAGCCTTCAAATGTTTCCTGCCAGTGCTCAGGTCACATGGTCAGTGATTTTGTGGGGTGAACTCCACACTGCAGCTGGGGGCCTAGGAATGGGGTTGCAGTGAACCAGAAAAGTAGAGAGCAAGCAAAGAGCCAGGACCCTGGTTTAGAGAAGTGGTCATCCAGCAGAGGAGAGTATGAAAATGGATGAGAGAAAGGGCACAGTGTCTCTTCAGAGGACCAGACAGATGTGCTGTTTGCTTGGCATATAGTCAGCTCATTTACTGACAGATACAGTTCATAACATTATCTAAACAGATATATTTACTCTCCATCACATCTCTTTCTTTTGAAAGAAAGTAGTGTTAGCTGTTTGCTAATTCAGAGTATAACTGATCTGACTCAGTGATGCTCAGCTGCATCAAGGCCGGGACTGACTGAACTGAATAAAAGCATTTATGTAACAATCTCAAAGATTAAGAGCACTGCTGCAAGACTTAGGCATGCAGTAGTAGTCCTAACTCAGCTGAGATGTTGAAGAAGCCTGAGCTCTGAAATGGAGCTGTGAGCTGAGAAACCACCCACGTCTACAACATCCTTTCCCCAACATAATCGGTCTGGAGGCAGCAACACTTTCTGTAAGGTCATTAGCTCTTAACCAGTCACTCACACTCTGGAAGAATTCTGGACAATTTCCATGCCCCAGGGACCCTTGGGAGGTTGTTCTCCTGCTGATACTGCATAGGCTGTTGCCCTGCTGTCAGGGAAAGCTGCAGCTCTGCTTGGCTAAACAGCCCCTGGCACTAGCATGGCTTGGGCATCACGGAAAACTAGCAGCCATGACCTAGCTCCTCATTCACAGCTGGTCAGGCTGGACCAGTTTAGAGGTGGACCTCATCCACATTTTCCAGCAAAATACCACCCAGGGTATTTTATCTGTGTGCCCACTATGGTCCTGGCCAGTCCTGCCAACTCAGAGTTCAATACACAGGAGCAACAGGGTAACAAGCCTTTCAGAGTTCCACCCAGAAAGACTATTCTTGTATAGACACCTCCTTGGAGTGAAGATGCAATATCGAGAGCTTTGGTAATAAGCTGTTTTATAGAGAACATTTTTATCTGTGCCACAAAAAAAAAGCCAAAAGATCAAACTTTTTGCGTCATTTCATGATGTCACACACCTCACTCAGCTGTTGCTTCCCTTTGCAGATGGCAGATTAATTCCCTATACACTATGATTTTGTAAAATAACACCTCCATTAAAGAGAATATTAACATTAAGATATCTATTTTGATTAAAATGCCCTCAGACAAAATCTTGGATCCGTCCTATTTTCTTAGTTAAGTCATTTCTTGGTCAAATTCTCCATGACTTCACACAGAATTTATATCATTACCCAGCAATTAGTCAGACCAGCATCTGACAACTTCATTGTAAGATCTGCTAGTGAAAGGAGCCTAGGGTTTGGCCTACAAATAGCCATTTGTAGCTGAAAAAAAATCCAGAAATATACACTTGGGTGAGTAGTCAGTCAGTTCTTTGACCTCATAATTTTGTAGAGCTGTACTTTGGCATATTTGGAAAACAATGTGTTAGTCACTTCTTGTTATTAATTCATTGGTTATTTTGTGGACATTTCCCACAACGAATGCTACAATCTCTACTTCTACAGTGACTATAGAAACGAGTCTTAAAATGTCAAACAAATTAACACATACAAAAAGATAAAGTTTGTACAATTTTTAAGTCACACTTTGTTGAATGGTAAATTAACTTTTTTAAAAGGATTTTTTTCCTTAAAAAAAAATATAATTATGATTGTGTCTCTTTTAAACTGAAAAAAATACAGCAATACAGTATTGATGAAGTTAAGACTCCTATTTAGAAATAAAAATCTAATTCTCTGAACATACCATATGGACAGCTTCTGTTACCAAAAGAGTTTCACAAGCAAGACATTTGTAGGAGCAGTCACTAAATATATTTTCTGCATTTAATGTCAAATTAGACTTTATTTTGCTCTCCTTACTTGAAATAGGTACCTTCTCCCAAAGTAATCCTGTTGAAACTGGGCTGATCATAACTTATAAGACAAATCAAGAAGTAACATCTTATTTATCCTGAGTAAAGGTACCAGGTTTTGGTCCCACAGTATCAGGATGATATACTTATTTACTTTAGAATGGTAACTTGATTTGTGGTATAGTTAAGGGTCAGGAGATCCTGACCACATCCACTGGCACTTCTCTGCTTTTATACTCTCAGGCAAGGCTCACTACACCAATATGCACAGAATGAATGTTTTTTTTTTATTGTTACAGTTGTTTCACAGAATGTTTGACTAAAAAAATTTGGGATTTCTGAGCAGTGCAAGGAGTGGGCTGCTAGGACAGTCTTCAAGGCCTGCTAGTCTGGTATGGTACCCTGGTGTGTTCATCACTTTCAGTGAACCCATATATGATTATATGACACCATGGGAAAAAACAGAATCAGAGCAAATAAATCAGTTATTTTTAAATACTGTTTATGAATCTGTCAGTGTTATTCCCATGTCCCCAGAACTCTCTGTGGAGTTCCGCAACACCCAAAATGGCTCCAAAAGCCTTTCAGGACCCTCTGATGCTGCTGAACATAACTAGGAAGCCTCTCAGATGTTTCTGCATTTTTGGCTGACAGAAAATATTCTCAGCTATTTTATCCTTGTATTCCCAGGAACACATGCCAGAAACTGAATGTCCAAGATGCAGAACAGAAGTTATCCAATAACTGAATTTGAAGCGTTCCCGAGCAGAGAGGAAATAGTCTGAATCAGCAGTCCACTGAGATGAGTGAGAAAATTTGATGCTCTTTTAATGATATGTTCCATGCTTCTTTCACATGAAAGCTAACATTGCCTGTCTGCACAGCACTCACATCATTGCCATACACAGTATTTTTATAGTATATTCTTCCTTTAAAATGAAAAATTAAATACAAATCAATGAAGCTGAAAAAAGTTTTTTCAATATGAAGTATCTCCTTTAATATTTGCCAAGCACTGACTGGTATTTTACCCCCTTGGGTTTCAGTGGAGCTGAAATAAACATAGCCTCCTCTGTTCTTTTCTTGGTAGCTCTCCTTTATTGGCATAACAGAACTCTGGGAATAGGGGATCTCTTCATTCCTTTTGCATGACTTTTACCAGGTGCACTGTCCATGGAGGCAGAAAGTACTGTCACAGGGGAGTCATCCAAAAGCCTGCACTGCAAAGGACCCTGAGCCACAGCAAGCACAGCCGGCAGTAATGCCCAGGCTCTGTTAATCCATTCAAACATTCCTTCTGCTGGATGCCTTTGAGGTAACAAAGCAGAAAGCATCGAGGGCTTTAAAAAAACTACAACAAACCTTTTATATTTAAGTTGAGCATTTAAAATATAATTAATTCCTATTTCACTGGACATTCCCCATGAAAGTTTTACATTAATAGAAGAAATCAGTCTGTGTTCTATGGTATCAGATCAGTTTTAGTATGATCTCTTTCCAAGCAATGTCATGCACATAATAAGAAGATACCTGATGACTGAAATCATCTCACACTCTTTATGAAGGGGAGGATTAAAAGATGAATTTAAGCTGCAAAGATTCTGGGCATCAGTGGAAGGAGGGGACATAACTGAGTCCCCTCATTCACCTCATTCCTTTTCTGGGGTCCTCATCCCAGTGTCACTGATTTTCCTTTCTCAAACAGGACCAAAACAGCAGAATGTGCTGAGGTGTGGCAGAGGGGGCCACCTGGATCAGATATAGAACAAGAAAGAAGTTGGTTTGCCCAGTTTTTTCCTTCTTCCTCAAGCCATGAGCCATGACTTTGCTTTTGTTTCATGACAGATGTGGCCTTCAACAGCCACGGCCAAAGGACTCCAAAGTTATACCAGTTTGACTATCTCTGTCCATTAAAATACCTGCTCAAGGAAGGGATTCATTAATAGATTGCTTGCTAATTTTGGGTCATTCTTCAAATTCTCCCAAACATAGCACATGCCAAACGTTTTTATGCTCTAAGCTTTTATTTTATGAGTTTTCAGAAGCAGTTATCTTCGTAATCTGTCAGTATAAGCCATCTTTTTTAAACACTTTGATAATATTATCCGTATTGGCTTAAGGAGGATCCCCTAGACCCACGTTTTCAACAGAACAGATGTCTTTAAAGCTACCATTCAACATTTGAGGAGGGAAGTACTAGACTGAAGTACTGAGACGTGAAACAATCAGATCGTACAAACTCCAGTCATGACAGCAATCCACTAATGCCACCGGAATATTCCTAGGAAGATGTTGTCAGAAAGACAATTAATAGCTAAAATCCTTATTTATGCAGACCTAACAATACATTCATAACAGTCCCTTCTAGGTACAGGGATCTCTAAATTTTTGACGAAAAGGAAAGGTGATGCAAAAATGAACACAAAAATATGTTTATATTCCTGACAGAGTTGCCCAGAACCTGCTCTGTTAGTGGTCCCACAGTAGAGTGAGAATCATTACAGAAAAAGCTGTGTGAACAAGATTAATTCCTGTTCTCAGAAAGAAAGGAAGAGAGTAATAAGTATCATAAAATACATAAAAATCACAAGGAAGATAGAAACTACATTGGTCAAAATGTTTAGAATAACGTTTAAATGTGTCTTAATCTAGGACTGGATTTTAAAATGTTTATCTCTTCCTGAGGTGTCCAAGTACCAAATGTTTATGATTTGTTTACAATCTGCAGAGGAACAAGTTTATTCTGTTTTGAACCACTACAGGAGGAAAATTATGTGTTAGGAATATCTTACATGCCACAACCCAGGTCTGTGGAAAAAGAACATTTAATTCTCTGTTCAGACACTAATCCTAGATTCTCACTTATAAATGCCAATAAGGTTAGTGACAGGAACAAATAATCTAAATATTATTTTATGGGTTAACTCATTTCGCTTTCTTTGATCATGATGATACAAGAAGGGTGCTGCATACTTTTAAAAGGAAATTTATTATAGATCATTTTAGCTGGAGAGAATGTGAATATATATGGTTATAAAAGGCATATTGAAAAAAAATGACATACGAGACAAACTACAAAATTTGAGGAATTCTCAAGACAGTACTTTACAAAACTCTAGATTATTTCTTTTCCCTGTGATGTCTTAGCACAGGCAGAAGAACCTGGGCACATCCCTGTGTCCCCTCTAAGCAGTACTTCTGTAGTTTATGTAACCTCTATATCTAACATGTTGGTTACTGAGATAACTTCTGTCTTAGCATGTCCTAAAGAGCTACACGTAATGAAAGAGTATTTCCAGAGTAGCACATACAGTTATCCAACCGCTGGTCTGCCTGGCTGTGCTGTACATTGAATGGTAACACCATCCTCAGCAAAGAATTGCAAAGGAAAGGCTCATCCTTCTCCACTCCTGGCTCCTCAACATGCTGCTTCATCACTGCAAAACATGTTGCTAAAACAAGGGTTATAACTACAACATGGATCACCTGCCTCACAATCAGTGATCTGCTGTTATTGAGATTCTCAGTCACTGCCCTTGGAAGATTCTGAAGAGAAGAGCAAGGTAAGTATCAAACATCCTTGGCGAGAGTAAAAGGCAGCAAGACGTCACCTAGTCAAGCTTAGTCACATCATGCCGTTTTCTACTCTGCATCCATTGCTGCTCAAAGATAACAGACACTGCACCCAAGTATTAGAAAATGAGCACTTGGTTTTTTGCAGGTCACTTTTCCAAGTCTTGATTTTTGCAAATCACTATTATCTTACTCTTTCGTATTACTGCTAATTATTCCTAGTGCAAAATAAGCAAGGTGTTACTTCATAGTAGTATTCACCTTCCTTCGAGTCTTATGACCTATAAAATATACCATGTCTGATTCAGCTACATTCACAGAATATAAGAGGTGTTAAAACCCGGTACAAATAAAAGACAAAGTAATGTGCTGTCAGATGTTTATTCTGCCTGGGTCCATGGCCAGTAAAACATCAGCAAAATTCCTATTTCATGCAGAGTTTCAAAATTTTGGGGCTTTTCCTCTGTGGAAATAAAGCATGAATAATCCAGAACAAGATTTGTACACAGTGAGCGTGAGTAAATTAACGTATTTAGAGTCCTTCCATGCTGTCAACTACAATACAAGCTCAAAAGACTAGATATTTATGAGATAGGATTGGAGGACTCAAGCCAAGTAATCAAAAACTGGTCCAAAACTACTAAGCTACACTCCAAATAGGAAGGGACTTCCATGGCCCTAATTCAGTTTTCAAGACAAAATTTAAGGTGGAGGGAAAAAAAAATGAGTATCTTTTCCACTCCCTGGGCTCTTTGACTATGCAGGGCCACTCTGTGAGTAACCTGGAGTAACTCAGGCTTGTTCTCAGGCAAGAAGCATGCTCCAGGAGCAGGGTCAGCAGAAGGTTTTGGCACTTGATGGGTAGGAGTGACCTTACCACTGAAAGCTGCCAACAAAGGTAGTGCCAAGCCTTGCATTTGCTGCCCCTCAGAGCAACAAGCTTAGTGTTTAGGCTCAGAGGAACATCCAGGTCTTCCCACAGCCTCTGACACCCCAGCCATGCACTTGTGGGGGCTCATGCACAAAATCCACTCAACAGACGGAGACACTCGGACTTTTCCCCTTCTTTCTAAGGCTACTTCAGCCTCTGTAGAGAGATGCAGAAAAGAAGACTTAACTTCATGATGTATATTGCCCAGTTGTAAGTGCCAGGACAGGAGGGAGGAAGGTAAAGAGTCACTGAATGCTTCTACTTTAATTCAACCACCCCAACAAAAATAGTTTTTTATTGGCATCACACCTATTCAGATTAGAGGGCTGCAATGCCACAAAAACCTCAGTCACTCAAGAACTCAGATGAGCGATGGAGGAAAAAGATAAAAAGGTACTGTGAGTAACTTATACTTAAGTTTAGCCACTAGAAGGGAGAGGTAGACAAAAATGTATCCCTTAAAATCAAACTTAGTTGTGCTTGGGTATTTTCATTATGTAAGGTAAAAATTAATGAAATGCACTTTTTTGTTCCAGTTTTGACATAGTGTAATTTAGAAACCCATTCAAAAGCTTTTAGTGAAATAGAGTGTCGCGGTCCGGGCGCCAGCATCCGTACCGCCTCCCAAAAGGGAAGAGGATCGAGGGCAAGGCGAGACACTGCCCC
>JAVSBS010022869.1:0-39504 GCA_033124195.1 Coracias cyanogaster | reverse complement strand
AGTGCCATGCTTTGGGTAAGCTACAGGAACGTTTGTTGTTGCTGTTTGTTGTTGCTGTTTGTTGTTGCTGTTTGTTGCTGCTGTTAGTGCTGGGTGCTGGTGTGCTGGGACACCAGAGCAGAGCTTGCTGCACAGGGCACTGCGTGTGCACTCACACTGAGGAAGCAAGGGACGAGGGGAAGCACAGAACCCTGTAAGAAGTGCAAAGGTCCCAGGTGGCTGGTGCTTTTGGAGCTGTGCGGCTTTTCTATACCTTGTTTGCTAAAGAAGAGAATCATGGGCCCCAGTTCTGTCAGCCCCGTTTTCAGGCTTCACTGGAGAGAGACAGGAGCAACCACTGGCAGCAGGATCATCACCATTTTGCAGGTGGAGTAGAGGGAAGTGGTGGTCTCCAGAGGGGAAGCAATGTTAGACTTGAATGCCCAGCTCAAAGCGTAAACCCTCAGAGCAGCCACTCTCTCAATGTGTTTTAGTGTCACAAAGCCTGGAAATAAAAACAAGTCTAATGCTCCCTTCTGCTCCATCCCCTTTTGCAACTCATGCTGAGGAGCAGCTGAGCATGAGATGCTACCCTTGCAGCTGTGCCTGGACACGAGCTGTGTCAGACGTACGTCTGGGAGGAGAAGAGCTCTCAGCAAATGGCTAGAAATTATTCCCCTTCTGACTGTTACCTTCACAGTAAGAAAAAGCTGATTTTGATCTAAATTGGAGCTTTGAGAAGTTGAGAACATCTAACCTGTCTCTGAAAGCTTTGGGGGGTTTCATTTAAAAAAAACAACCCAAGAAAATGGCTGTCCCAGTAGAATACATATCCAATCTCATTTGATTCCAGCAAGAGATTTGCTCTTGCCTAGCAAGCAAGGTGCGCTTCAGCATGGCCAGCAGCACAGTAGCTTGGCAGTGGACGACATCAGGTGGCTGGAGCCAGCCAGCTCGGGGATGGTGCTGAGCCTCAGAAGCAGCCCATCCATACAGCTTTCCTGAAGGATTTCAAGATGGACTTGTAGACCATGCAAAACCCAGCCAGATCTCATTGGCAGATTGGGTTAGTGGAGGAGAGATAAGCCAATCCACTTAGTGGTTTTGTTGAGCTGTGTGCGGCTAAACCAGATTAGGGGCAGATGCTGGGCCAGTGTGAGGTGGCACAGTGCCGTGGGAGCCCATGACAAAGCACCAGCATGCGTCCTTCCCAGTAATCCCTCCAGTCTCCAGGGGCATCATGCGAGCTGTAAAGGGACATTAATACCGAGGGGTGGATTAAACGGGAGCTGTGGAGGTAGCAGTATGCACAAATATCTTTTTGTCACACTCTGAGCGTTTCACGGGCCCTTCTGCAGAGAAAGGTGATGCACAAAGTGCTCAGTCCCTTTTATAAGCACTGCCTCTGACTTTGCTGGGTCCCTTTGGTCATGTTTCCTTGGGGCTGTTCACGCCCCTGATGCCCACACCTGGAACCAGTGAGAGCCCTAAGGCAGATTCACAAGCCCTCACAAACATATCCTCTCTCCCCCTTCCCAAGCCTATAGAGCAAACTCAGCCTAAATGTTCTGTTACTCTCAAAAGCAAGCTCAACTGCTGTCCCTCACCCAGTTGGCTCTTCAGCCACATGATACCCACAGGTTCAAATCTCTGTCATGAAGCACTTCTCAAACCTCATTTATCTGTGAATTAACTAATTCCACTTCTCCCAGGAGAACAGGACACAGCAAGCACTGCCCTGACTGAAGGCACTGCCTTAGAGAAGCCCATCATCCAGCTCTCAGACTGCTCCCTAGACCTATGAGGGCCTCATGGGCACCTCAGGTGCCCCCATTTTCCAGATGAATATACCAAGACGACCAGCTTGATCCATTATCCAAATCTTGTTAGACTTTGCCTCTTCTGGATGAAGACATGGAGGCTGAAGGCATATTTTATCTAGGACATGTCATGATCTGGTGGAACAGCATCATGTAACAGCCATCAGACTCTGAATCTAACACCAGCTTGCTGCGGGGCTGTGGGTGCATCACTTCCCCACACATATTCATGCCTTGATCTCCAAGCCAACAGTAGGGTCATTGCATGGAGGTCAGGGTGGTGCCCACTAAGTGCAGCTGCGGGAATGTGTCTTTGTGAGCTACGGGCAGTCCAGCCTTGCTGGCTGCTCCTCAGCCCTCAGCCCTGCCATGCTGAGCTGGGGGAGAGGGAAGAGGCACTCACTCATCAGAACAGTCCTCCTCTCACGTCTTTTTTTGTTTTTTCTTTCACAAATATTTGTTGGGATGAGAGGAAATGGCCTCAAGTTGTGCCAGGGGAGGTTTAGATTGGATATTAGGAAAAATTTCTTTACTGAAAGAGTGGTCAAGCCCTGGGAAGAGTGGGCTGCCCAGGGAAGTGGTGGAGTCACCACCCCTGGAGGAGTTAAAAAAGTGTGTAGACAGGGTGCTTCAGGACATGGTCTAGTGGTCATGGTAGTGTTGGATTGACAGTTGGACTGGATGACCCTAGAGGTCTTTTCCAACCTTAATGATTCATCCCAATTTTCAAACGAGTTTTTCCACCTCTTTTAGACACTGCTGATTCATAGAGACAAAGGGAAAGCAGAGAACAGGGCAATCCCACATCTTTGCAATTCAACCTGTACCAAAACTCCTTTAAAATCCTCAACATTAGCACCAAAGTTAAGTCATTCTCTTTCCACTTTGTATTATTTACTTGTAGCCTGACAATAAAGGTGAAAATAAATTTCTTCCCATGGAACAGCCCTTGGATGGTGGAGCCTGTGGGATTCCTGCCCTCCCTCCACTCACCATGTCCGCACAGAGCAGTGTGGGGCTTGGGCCACCCCCCACCCATCCCAGAACTGTCTCTGCAGCCGTGCTCACGCATGAGGCTTGCCAAAATGGGGGCGATGTTTCCCTGGAAAGAACAGGTCGCTGTTTTTTTGAGAAAAGGTATGTGTCACTTCCCACACCACCACCAGTCACCTTTGTGACCCTTTATATGTGGCTGAGATCAAGGACCCTTGTTCTGCACCTTGTGCAGACATTGAGTCACAGGCAAGACAGACCTATAACAGGGCGATGGTGACAACATCTTCCTAGCTTGTGCTCCAGTGCCAGCTGGGGACTACTAGGAAATGCAGACTACATCCCGCACCAGCCGTGTTTCCCCAAAGGTCTCATTAATTTTCCTCTGGGCTCTGGACATTTCACCTCCTGTTCCCCTCATTGCCTTCATTCCAGGAGAATGGAGGATGAAACTAGCCAGTTCTGGATAAAAAGAGGGGCCAACTAGGTCACCAGGAGAGATCAGAATGGTCCTGTCTGTGCACGAGTACCTAACAGCGGCCAGGGAGGTAGAGATGTCCTTGACCACCTGCAGATCTGAGCAGAGGCTGCTCCAGTGAATGAATGAGGCAGTTGATGAATATTTGGAATTGGCAAAGCAGATCGCTTTCAGCTAAATTTGATCACAATATGGGATAAATTAAGCCATGGGATGAACGCATTTGAAATGAAGATTAAAAGAACGCACTGTACAAAGTCAGGAAAGTAGGTTTAGCCAAAATCTGACAATGTACACAAACAGACGAAAATAAAGTTCCTTTCACTGAGCAAATAATGAGGTCGGGATCAGCCTCTCACCAAGTTCCTATGGAAACATCTCTTTTTTTCTTTTTAATTTAAAAATAAAAGCTGTGAGGGGAGAGAATGCCTGGGAAATGAACGGTGCTCAAATGGTCCACAAATAGAGGGAGGTACTCAACACGAGTAACATCTAGTGAGAAAAATAACTTCGTATCAGAGGAGGCCTGGGGAGGGTATGCAGGCAGGCAAGGAGGATGCTGAGCCCCCAGACTCACCAGCCACCGAGGGTGAATCCAGCACTGTGGGGCGCTTACGCCCAACATGTCTCCAGCTTGCTGCAGATCCTGAGGCAGGGCACTAGACTCTTTTGGCAGCTGGGAGAATGGTAAGGAGGGGGAGGCCTTTGAATTTGCCCCAGGAGCACAGAACTGAAGAGCCTGCAGGGGACTGAGGTGAGGAATGGAGGCTCATGCCACATCTGCTCTTGGTTTTGGAAGGACGCAGATTATTGTAGGCCCCTAAAGCAAAGCCAAGGCCAGTACAACTGCCTTGGCTGTGGCCCTGCCCTGTGGAAACAGAGGTCAGGAGCTGGCAGAGCAACCTGCCCAAGGACTGCCAGAGAACAGACCCTGGTAGCCCAGTTGGGCACGCAGCTCTTAGGCAGGGCAGGGTTTCCACCACCTTTCACTGATGGTAAGTCAGGCACTGCTGCTACCTCCAAGAGTCCGTGCATCACTGGTGTCCCAAGGGACCTATTCCCCCTGTCCTCACATCTCACAGCATGTGTGCTGGGCAAGCAGGACTGGCAGGCAGCTCTCTGCTCCTAGATGAGCAGCATCCCTTTGGGAATGGGTTCAGTCCCTCTGCCAGACCGGGAACAGGAGGGGAAAAGGTTCTGCAGGGAGCAGGGGAGGTGAAGGACCTTGCTGAGCTTGTTGTGGTCTGTACTTGGCCTTCCCTGCCACCAGTCAGTGACCCAGCACTCAAATTCAGACACCCATCTCCCAGGGACCCTAGTGGTTTGGAAACCTGCTGGACCACCATGCCTGCCCTGGCAGGTGGCCTCCTTCTCCTGCAGCCACACAGCTGGCAGAGTTGAAAATTAAAGGGCTGTCTATTGGGTTGACATGAACAAGTCTATTAGCAGCCCCTGGCAGGTGAGAAGAGAGCATTAGCATATGGAATACGGGGGAGGAAAGGCAGCGTCTGGGACTGTTATGACTGAGCAGGCAGGTGAAACCATGGAGGTTATAAATAGAGCCCCTGCACACCCCCCAGCCATGCTGTTGCACTTCTCGAACAGGCTCAGCACCCCAGTGCCAGCCCTGGGCTGGGGAGGGAGGTGGGATCTCACACAGGGTGGCAGGTTGGCAGGACCAGGGTGCTGGCTCCCTGAGAAGCAACCCTCATCTGCCACTGCAGCACTAGCAGCAGAGGAGGAGATCCCGGCTGTGGAGGGAACAGGAGCCCCCTTCGCATCACTGGGATCAGCCACAGCAGAAGGACTGGGGTAACGGCTTTCCTCTCCCTCCGCTTTCCGTCCTCAGCTGAGGACCTTAATGACTAGGGGCAATGCAATCCCTCTCTGTCCTCCTCCTGCACCCGCTCGAGTCAGGAGCTGACCCAGGGACAGGCAGCGGCAGGCACAGGCAAAGGCCCGCACAGTCAAACCAGGATTCTGAGAAAGAGAAATGGCCACTTGCATGCCAGCTGGAGAAAGGGCTGGCGTAAAGCCCCTCAAAAAGGCATGTGGACAAGCAGAGGCCACCCCAACGTGGGAAGGAAGGAACATGCAGCCTCTCCTCTCAACCTGACCCCCAGAACAAGAGGTGCTACCAGAGAGGTAGGGGATTGTCGCTCCCACCCCCTCCTTGCCGTGCTTGGAGCATCTTTGCTTTCCCTCTCACCCAAGAACAAAGCAGGATGAGGTCTTGGCTCGGCCAACGGCCAGTTTACGGCAACGTCCAGTTAACAGTGATTTGAACTCCCAGGACTGGAGGCAGCTCAGGCAAACAAGTCTGCCTTGTTCACAGAATCACAGAATCACTATGGTTGGAAAAGACCTTTAAGATCAAGTCCAACTGTTCTCTATCTCTGCCAGGCCCACTTCTACACCATATCCTTGAGCACCTGATCTAGACAGCTTTTAAATACATCCAGGGATGACGATTCAACCATGTTCCTGTGCAGCCTGTTCCAGTCTCTGATAACTCTTTCGGTGTAGAAGTTTTTCCTAATGTCAAACCTAAACCTCCCCTGATGCAACTTGAGATAAATTTCCTCGTCCTGTCAGCTGTGACTTGTGAGAAGAGACCAACACCCACCTCTCTACAACCTCCTTTCAGGTAGTTGTAGAGAGCGAGAAGGTCTCCCCTCGGCCTCCTTTTCTTCAGACTAAACAACCCCAGGTCCCTCAGCTGCTCCTCACAAGACTTATGCTCAAGATCCTTCACCAGCTTTGTTTTCTGCTGGAAGAGGCTGGGTTCAGTTCCTGAGAGCAAGAGCCAGCAGCAGGGTATGGTAGGGGTGCAGAGCTGCACCACACTCACTGCACGCATAAGCCTCAGCAAGTATTTGGTGGTTTTACATAAAGCAACAGCTAGATCACCAACAACTACAAGCCCTGTTCCCCTCCCCAGCAACAAATGAGCTGACCAGGTTTCCAAGCGCATGGGGACACAGCTCTGTGCACACAGATACCCTAAGCACACCTGGGTTTGCATGCCCAGGTTTGCATACCCAGTTCAGGTGGCAAGGCTGGCAGCCTGGGCGGATTCAACATGAATTCTGAACACAAACATCCTGGAAGGCTCCAGGATGGCTTCTTGCCCTCCATACATCCCCATGTCACCCCACGGCAACACCTATAGTCACATTGCTGCCTTTGCTGAAAATCACTGCTGCATCACAAATATTTATTTAGCTAATTTTTACTTAAAGCTCTTAAAGCCTTTACTTAAAGGTTGGGAAAACAAAATAACAGTGATTTTTTTGCCTTTTGAGGAGCTTTCCACAGGCAAGGAGAGAGACAGAGGCCAGAGGGAGTGAAAGAAAGGACCAGCTGCAAGAGACCCTCCTCCTCACTTCCCCAGCTCTCTGGTTTCTTTAGGCTCAAGGCTCCTATCAAAGGCCTTGGTGATCATGCTGTGATCAGCAGGTCTCACCCCTTGTTTCATTGCCCTAAAAGAGAGCTTGTGTCTGCACCTCAAGTGCTAAATCTCTACCAGAAACCCCCTTTGTGACAGTATTTGTTTCACAACCCAGTGCCCCAAGCTGGGGAGCAGCTGGGGGAGGTGGGAGGTCAGGTGGGAGACTTAAAACGGTGTCAAGGGCAGAGACTGGCTGTGGGTAGGGCACAGCACAAGTTCATTGCACCCAGGGGTCTGATGTGCTTGGAGAGATTGGCACTGGGCTGCCTCCCACAGATGCAACTGCCCTACAGTGTGGAAAGACCTTTCTGTGCCATCTGAAGAGCTGGACTACAGAGAAGTCCTGCTGCCCCTCCACTGCAGGAGTGCAGTCTGGTGGGGAGAGCCTTTGGGTAACCCCTCGCTGTTACAGGGGAGCATGAGCCAGTGTCACCTTGGGAGCAGGAAAACCCAGGCATCCTGCTCCCCCTCCTTGCTTCTTGAAATGAGGATCGATGGATCACCAGCAGGGCTGCAGTGACACAAGGTGCCAAGTTGTCTGCTTTCACAATTAGTGGCAGTCATTAAAATAAGTGCTACATTAATTATTGCTGGGTTGCAGCTCAACCTCCAGGTCTGTCACTTGGCAAAACTCACACTTGAGTTGGCTCCCACTTCCGGGAACCTCCCAAAGCCTTCCCACTCCATTAGGGACATGTGGGCAGCGTTGGCACGGTCCCCAGCTGTGTCAGCTCCTCCTTCCTGGGGTCTGGCTGTGCCAGTGCAACGAAGCCTCTGGAGGAGGGCTGAAGGCAGATTGCCTGCCCAGAGGTACTTGCCCCTTTGGCTATTTGCCACATGCCACTGGGGACCATACAGCTTCTCTTCTCCAGATGCCTCTGTCCCATCCCACCCTGCTCCCCAAGTCCTGGGAGAGAGCTCAGCATGCCACAGCTCTGATAGGAAAAAAGGCCAAAAGGCATGGTGCAAAATGGTGTGGAGGAACAAACCCCACAGACCTACCAGGGGCTCAGGACCAGCACGGCCACAGCAAATGCCTCTTCACTCTGAGGGTGGTGAGACACTGGCAGAGGTTGCCCAGGGAGGTTGTGGATGCTCCATCCCTGGAGGTGTTCAAGGCCAGGTTAGATGGGGCCTTGAGCAACCTGGTCTAGTGGGAGGTGTCCGTGCTATGGCAGTGGGGGTGGAACTAGATTATCTTTGAGGTCCCTTCTAACCCAAACCATTCTATGATTCTATGATTCTAGGTCTGTGTGTAAAAGGGAGCAGTCTAGCCAGGGTAGCCAAGGCTGTAAGACTGCAGAGGCCCTGGAAGTATGGGAACAGGATCGGAAACCCCTGGGCTATTTGTACAAATGATCAAATACTTTTACAGAACTATGCTAAATCCCACAAAGGTGCCCAAAAGAATAGCACAAGTGAGCTGTCTTTAGAGCGTATTATAGAATTATAGTAAAAGGGTCAGTTGCCCTGGGGCCACTAACTGCAAATCGGGTATGCAGAACTGATCACTCATGTACGTTAGTACTGCAGATGCAAGCCGTTATCATTCACGGGAGTTGTATCACTATTCGGCCCAAGGCTTTGCTGCTTGTCTTAGATTGGTCTTGTCATCTGCCCTGGAGGACTGGCTGTTCAATCTGGATGCAACTTACTGACTCCAAGCAACATAAATTATGCTATGAAATTCAGGTCAATGACCGGGCTCGGGGACATGCCGCTACTTTAAAAAACATTTTAGCTTTGAATTGAGTTACACACAGTACCAGCAGAAAATTAGATTAGCTGAGAAGTGAAAAATAGATATGCCCAAGACTGACCACACTGCTGGTCTGTCTGAGTCAGGAATTTACTCTCTCTAATAATAGATACTATGACACAGTGAGAAAATTAAGCTATGTCAAACAACCTTCTAAAACAAATAAGTCTAACATACCTATCAGGGAAGTTTCTTCCTAAGCCTCACCAATAAAAGGTGAATTTTTGCTTGAAGCAGGATGGTTTTTGTTTAAATCAAAAATCTTTACTTGAATTTCTATTATACAAACACACACAAACTATTTTTTTCTGTATTTCTACAAAGCTCTTGGTTTTAGTGATGTGCTTGTACGAAGTTGCACAAAATACTTAATCCGTATTTTTACTGACTTATTCCTGCCTCTCTTATTGAAATGAATGATGAATAGAAGCACGCACTGATCTAACACTAACTCTGTATATATTTCATCAAAACCTTTTCATTTACTACCATGTAACTGATCCCAATCTTTTTAATATCTTCTGTGGAATTTGTCCCTTTCTCTATACTTCTATCTGGTTAGCTTTCAAGAGACAGTAAACATGACCATCATCATCACAAGGAGAGAAATCAGACTGCATCAGATTGCTATTCAGCTGCACTGAAATCTTGTCTGAGCAGTGATTGGTACTAGATGCTACAGAAAAACTGTAAAATCTGATGGAAAATCAGGAAAAACATGTTTTTGAGGAAGCTCCTCCCTAACTGCTGCAGTATATGTTTGGCTTATTCACTGAAATGTATGGAAGTACCAGACTGGGACATAGTTTTAGTATATATAGAAAAACTTGCTTGTTAAAAAAATTTCCAGAACTCACTGTCTCCACAGTGCATACTCTACTTCATTTGGAGACTTCCACAGGTGAATTATTACCTTTAAAAAATACCTTCCTTATGATTTCCAGTTCCAATGTACTCAGTATTTCCTTTTATTTTTTCTTTTGTTTTGAGGAAAGACAAATAAAACCCTCAAAATTATTTTCTTTATAACCTTCAGGTTATACATCTGCATAAACAGTCTAATCTTTTCAAACTCATCTCACATTGAACTCTTTCTCTGCATCTTTATTTTGTTTTCATTTTGATTTTGCAGTGGAATAATTCAAATTGAAGACAGCACTGAAAATGTGAGTCAACTTCTATTCATCAATGATTTGCTATTCCTTTCTGAAGAGCTATTATTTCCATTCTTTCTTTTTCACTATGGACCTCTAATCAAAATTTTCATTCAGCTACCCAGAAAAAAAATATTTAAGATCTGTGTGCATGCTCAGCACTTACAAATGTAGAGGCCACCGTGCTTCCATATTGTCTCATGTGCGACTCCAACAGTCATAGATGGGGCTTCCTAATGGGAGATAGCTTGCAATCTAAGGAGGAAAGTCTTCCTTAGTTTCCCCAAGACATTTCACTAAATGGTAGTGATACAAAATAAACCAAAATTCATCCCAACACTCCCTGCTGTTGCCCAAGTCAAGTCATTTGTTATTTTAAGCTTCTGCTATTTACCAACCTTCTGCTAATATACTGAATTAAATTCTAAAAATTAATTTGTCTCAATTTGCTTTCCTCTTGAATGATCTACTGTGTTCCTACCACTTCATCCACTTGTTTGAGAGGAAAAATCACATCTTAACCCTAATAAGCTTTCTTCCTTAGTAGTTCCTTTTGTTGCTTTTTCTTACAGTACCATTTTTATTCTAGTCCATACTGGAGAGAAATTAAGTACACACACTGTAGAAGGAAATCGAGGCAAGCCAACTATAGATTGATAATATTACTGTGGACCCCCTCTACAAAGCACTTTGGAATCTATGGCAAAAGTACTATATAAGGTCTCTCATTATCCTTTGAAAATGTGTCTTTGGTCAAAGACATTTAGAGAAGAGATCCTACGCTTGTGAGCCAGATCCAAAATTACCCAAGCCTTAAAGCATCAGTTGTAAAGTATTTCAGTTAATACAGTTAATACAGTTAAGTATTTCACTGAACTGGAGCAGAAATAGATTACTTCATCCTGTAATAACATGCTAGTAAAAGGTCTTTCTTCATTTTCTTTACAACAGCTCCTGTAAACTGCAAACCCACTACAAAATGTCAAGGAACTAATACAGTATTTCTAAGTATTTTGTTGCCATAAAGAAAAGCACAAATCATAGGCTCTTCAGAAACAAATATAATATGAATGATGTGATAAAAACATCAAAGTAATCCATTAATTTGCAGAGCATGCAGAACCAGTTACAAGCCATCCAGTTCTTCCTTAAAGTAAATCATGGAGA
The DNA here is from genome assembly GCA_033124195.1 of Coracias cyanogaster. NCBI lineage: Eukaryota > Metazoa > Chordata > Aves > Coraciiformes > Coraciidae > Coracias > Coracias cyanogaster. Next base: position 28,703 of record JAVSBS010022869.1, on the reverse strand, counting down.
CAATGGTTGCAGAGTGGCCAGCATTGGATTCCTCTGGCATAGAAAAATACCTTTTTTTCTGGGGTATTCATTAAGAATCTGTAAATGTCAAACATTATGAGGCTGGAACAATTCAATATGCAATTCCAGAACTCATACTGTGGACGGAAGCAGAATTTGCCACCTTCAGATATAGAAAATATCTCTTAAATGGTTTTGGATTAACTGGTTTTTGGCGTGAATAAGATCTTTTTCCTAAACAGTCTTTTGGACTGAAAGCCAAGTGGCAGTTCAGAATTCCAAAGCATAATTTAAGATGGTAGGGAAAGCAACATTTATTCTCTCAGTAAGAAAGGTTTTGATGTGTACAGGCTAATACTGCAGGTACATTAGATGAATCATTTAGCTTGTAACTGAGCCTAGTACCAGTAATATAACTACTGTATAAAGGACTTGGATCTTACTTCATTATGATGGTGGATTTATATAGTATTTTTGTATTCCCTATAGTATTTTTATACTCCCTTTTTAGTGGTTTTTAAATAAATACAGTAACATCATTCTATGCTTTTCCATATGGTTTTGACACAACGATAAAATTCGTACTACAGTTCTCTTACATTTCCATACAGGGCCTGCATATCTTCAAAGATTTCATAAAATAAAAATGAGAATTATTGTTAAAAAAATTTTCTCACAGTTGTTCAACTATAATACTTGTTTTATGCAATTTTAATGAGGTGTATTCTTTGCTTGTTAAAGTAAGAGTCTCCTCTGACAAATGATCCTCAGAAATATCAGTGTAATTACCGCCTCTTGGTGAGGACCTGATCACCTGAGCTCAGCATACATGTAAAAGATTCTGCTCCAAACTGCTGACACAGGAAGCTCAGCTGAGGTGCTAAGAACACGCAATGTTCTTTTCTTTTTCACCTCTATAGAACCTTCAGTAGCAGCCAATTCTGCAACTAAAGCCAAGCTGTCTGAAGCAAGACTATAATCATTTTACGTCCCCCTTCACATCTTGGATTTACATAGAGTTTATTAAATGAAAACTGCAATCACTAGGTTAGCGATTCCTAAAAATAAGGTGGATTCCACTTGTTTCATGTTAACTCTAGAGATCAAACAGCAGTAAGAATTTTTTTTTTCATTTGCCTTTGCATTAAAATAAGTATATTTGTCTGTGAATTGACATAGGGAGCAGAAGTTCACTTCCTGGAAAGAACTGAATTGTAATGAAATCTAAAAACTTTTCCCATGAAATGCAAAATCACCTCTCATATCTCTTCATATATATAAAGGGTTCAATTCAGATGACTAAATATAGAAATCTAATGCTGTTTGAGTCTTCTTGAGGCATCCAAGATACCTACAAAAGAACTAAAAGACAGTTATATTTGCCAGGATAAAGGGCTTAAGGGAGACCTACACATTTTTGAAGGTTTGACAGAGGCCACACAAGATACTCCATAGCACCTAAAATAAGGCAAACACCTACATTTAGTCAATGAATCATGACCAGAATGTCTTCTACTTTATAAATAGACTTCTACAAGATGTTATTGTACATCAACTTCAAACTGCTCACCATCTACTGGTAGTTCATCTGCTTTCTAACAAAAAATAGCTCTAATCTGAGAAGAGTGGGATGTCTAAGGCCATTTGATATAAACATTTGTCCTTTGCTAATTTAGACGTATTCATCTCAGTTTTGAAATTACATGAATTATGTGATTTTTGTTTAGATTACTTTTGTATTGCCAGTGTGCTGTAACATATGCTAAATAACAGGAGTCCTGTGTGTATAGCTTAGACCCCCTCTGGATAGAGTTCCAAGTATTATTAAAATCCATTAGTATCACCAGTCCTCTGGGCCATGTAACATTTCTTTTTATGCCATTTGTAAACCAACAACTTTAATTATAAATCAGGCTGTGTATCCTAAATTAGTTGAATCCTAATGACTATCTGCAGTTCTTAGCTCAAAGGAAAAGGAAAGTGATAGTAATTTCTGTACTTTCAATATATAAGCATTTTCAGTTCTTAGACACCTGCCAAGCAGTCAGTGTGCCAAACCCTTGTCCATCTTCTCCAATTGCATCACCTGGTCTAATCCCACTGTAGGCTAAGATCTGTCCCATCATCTACTTTTCAACGTCTTTCCCATTTATTCAAATGTAGCATTTCTCAGCAGTGATGTGCTCTTATTATTTAATAGTTATCAGAATGACCCTAAATTTATTCCTCTTTAACTACAGAATATACATAAGAGCTGAGATTTTCTTAGTTTCATAAGTGAAACACAGATTTTCAACATTGACAAATGTGCAGAAAACGTCTATAGAATTATGCCGTTTGCACTAAATGAAGGAACAGCCCTGCAAGATCTATTTAGGCATGAAGTGATTTGCTCTATATAAAGCAGCCTACGGCACATATCTTCTTCGGTGGTGACAAGCAAATGTCACCCAGATCAAGAGCTCTCTAAACCCATACACCAACAATAGATTCCACCTACTCCTCAATGTCTTGGGCAGGCTGAATCCAGAAACATGATTTATCCCCCTGATAGGACAGTGCTCTGGGCTGGGATTCCTCATAACTTATCACCAGGGGACACAGGAATCCTCACCACTTTGTCACATCGTCCTTCAGATGGAAGATGTCCAGAAAGATACTCACTTAAAAATGACAGAGAAGCAAAGTCCTCACGCTAGTCTCAGAAGCAAAACCAAGACAAGGAGCATTGTTATTAACATGTAAGTTAAGACTGCCTAAGAGGAAAAATTCTGCAATACGTTTGAGCCCACATGCAGAGCTGACTTAGCAGCCATTGACATACGCTGTGTGTGTTTTTAGGAAAATGAGGTAACTGTAGTAAAATTTTAGGAAAATTTTTATAACAGATAAAGAAGAATTCTGTTGTATAAATTTATTTAATTTAAAAAAAAAAAAAGGAAGAGAATGTTTTTCTGTATGGAAATCAGGTAGGTGCAATGATCTCTCCAGCCCTCCTTGCTGAAACAACTGATACAAGTAATAACTGATACTTGTAACTTCAGGCCCTCAGCCCAAGGTGTTGCAAGTATTATTTATGCAGTACATATACAGCATGATGCTGCAGTACATAGTATTTAGATGTTTTAGTCTATTACACAAATAGGCTTTCAAAGACAACATTTTTTCAATGTCTTTAAGACTGTATATGAACATCTACCGCTGCTTTGCAAATTTTGCACAACAGATACTTTTATAAGCATTTATGAAATTAGATTACTTTTAATTCGTTTTAATATCAAAGTAATGACAAACTACAGAGTTCCTCAGCAAGATGCAGAGATGCTCCAAAGGAAATAGGGGTACCATTTAAAGGAAAACAGGTAACTCCATTGAAGAAACTCCATTTCTTTTTTTTGTGAAGGATTGAAACAGAAGTGAAAAAAAGTTCACATCTGCAAAGGCTACACTGATTTGTGCAGTGTTTAAAAAGAGTGTCTGGGGCAGATGCAGTGAAGTCTTTACAACTTTTATCTAGTTTGTGCATTTGTGATGTAAGAAACATCCTGTGATAGAACAGAGGTACAAAGTGGGGCTGAAAAATGAAAAATGGGCATTTATCTATAGCTTCCTAGTAGCAATAGTAGCTACTATCAGTAGCATGGACCTGCTTGAAATATCTGCCCAAAAGATAAGCAGGGGACAGGTCATGAAGGCTTTAGATCTCAAAATAAATTCCTTACAGTAGGAATTAGAGACTAACAAAAAAGTTTTCATCCTTATTTTCCTGTTGCCAAAGTTTTAATTTGCAACTGCCTGGACATCTTCTGCTTTATTCTGACGAGCTGCAATTAAGTCAAAATGCACACTCCAATCTTACTTGAAATCAAATTAATTTTAAATTATGGGGCTAAAAGCAACACCAAACAAGATTTGGCTGACATTGCTCAAAATGCTGAATGTACAAATGGTACGAAAATGTATTTGCTTTGAGAAGGTTAAAATCTGAATAGCACAGACATATGATTTAAAGGATTAAAAAAAAAAACCAACCCTGTTATCTCCATTATACACACAGGAAATTGAGGTACAGAAAGAATAAAAATTTGCCCACGGTCAAGTTAGAAATCTCTTCAGATACAATCTTTCTCTTCAACATACCTCAGTATAAATTTATAGTCACCTAATAAAGAAATGTGGTAGTCAATCACATAATATGTTTCATCATAAGAATCTCTTTCTTATCATTATTTCTAAAACTAATTCAAACTAACACCACCAATCTGCTCTGAACATGTTAGCTAGCCAGCTAAAAGCACTATCTGTGTCCACAGGTAGTTGATATAGATACCAGCACTTATTCTTTGAAATACTTTATTTCCAACCAGGAACTTTATAAAGGTTCCCTTTAGAAGGTAGGATTTCTCTTCTCTTTTTCCCAGCTTCCAATATATTGTCACTTGTTTTTCCTTTGGATGACAGGACTAGGGCAGGGATCACCCCCTACACTCGGCACTGGTGAGGCCGCACCTTAAATACTGTGTTCAGTTTGGGCCCCTCACTACAAGAAGGACATTGAGATGCTGGAGCATATCCAGAGAAGGCCAATGATGCTGGTGAAGGGTCCAGAGAAAAAGTCTTAAGAGGAGCGGCTGAGGGAACTGGGGTTGTTTAGCCTGTAGAAAAGGAGGCTTAGGGGACTTTCTTGCTCTCTACAACTACCTGAAAGCAGGTTGTAGCAAGGTGGGGGTTGGTCTCTTCTCCCAAGTAACAAGCCATAGGACAAGAGGAAACAGCCTCAAGTTGCACCAGGGAAAGGTTAGATTGAACATTACGGAAAATTTCTTCGCTGAAAGGATTGTCAAGCATTGGAACAGGCTGCCCAGGAGACTGGTTAAGTGACTATCCTTGAAGGTATTTAAAATACATGTAGATGTGGCACTTAGAGACATAGATAAATGGTGGACTTGGCAGTGCTAGGTTAATGGCTGGACTTTGTCTTCTTAAAGATCTTTTCCAACCTAAATGATTCTTTGATTCTGTGATACTATATACTTATGAAGGATGCTGTAGCAGAGCCCATCATAAAGCTGTCTGGACTGTTTTGGAAAGGATACAAAATTTAATTATATATTCCAGCCTGAGAAGCTGTCACCACAAAGAAAGCTGTGCCATTGATCTAGTATCAGATATGGTTTGCAGAATGTGAGCATGACGGACGTGGCTCCCTTAATTACTGTGGATTAAAGCACAAAGAGTTCTATTGATGTCTAGACTTGTAGCAGGAGCAACTCAGCAAGAAGACAAGGAGAATCAGGTCCTTCCACTGCAGGAAGACGGTGTCACACTTTACTGATGACTTGACAGGAGGAAAATTCCAGTATTCATACATGATAAATCACATGCATCGAGCTGAGAGTACAGTTTGCAATCAGCATTTTCCTGTGAGCAGTGTAAGCACCAGGACCACAGCACGAAGTATCTGCTCAAAGTCTTCCAAGCTTACTAATGATCTCAGCATTTGGTGTCTACTGATGAATAAGGAATGCCAAACGACTATTTCAGAGGGCCAGGAGAGGTGAATCATGTTGGCACTAAGGCAAGAGAGCAGAAAGTTGCTTCCAAGCACCTTTAAGAAAACCCTTTCTTTCAGCCCTAGGCAGCAAGTTCCTGTTACTGCTCATATCAATACACTGAGAGCCAGACTTGGTTCAACAGTTTCTCTAGCCTCCATCACAGTCAGATTCATTCCCATATCCTGTCTCAGCAATGCTAATTGCTCTAGGTACACACCACAGTGGTTATGTCCTTCTTGCATAGCAGTGGCTCTCACTAATCCTTATTCAACCAGAAAAATAACGGCATATGTGAGAATTAATTACACAGCTTTCATTAATTATTTACCTGTTGTGGTGGGAATTACAGTTAAAATGAAGAAGTTGGTTTTACTGCTCATTCCCTTGCGTTCCTCTCCCAGATAAGAAGGAAAGAAGTACTGCCTTTAAATTATCTCATCATTTTGTTCACATTGAATTTTTTTTGCTACGAACTCAAATTAATTCTTTAAAACATGACCTTTTCCAAGAGTCACTTTTGAGCCACTTTTCCAAGAGTTTCTCTGCAAACTTATCTTCAACAAAGTCCACTTTAATAATTCCTCAAGACAGTAACGTCTAGACATTATACCTACACTGTGATGCCAAAAGTCCGATCTCACCCTGACACGCATGCAGTGTGAGGATACCACTGAAGAAACAGGATGCTCATTACTCAGCCATGCTAAGGGACCAGAACTAACATTGATTTAAAAGCATTCCAAAGATGACCAAGTATTCATTACTATTTCTTAGAACACATACTTTGTATCATGGTGAAGTAAGTATGGAATGTCTAATACGGAATGTCTAATTTGATTTTTTTAGAATATTAATATGCCCATGATAACATGAAAAGTCTTTGCTTTGCATAAGTCCCGCCTATTCACTGATAGTATTTTTTTCTGGGAGTTAGCATTCAATTATTTTAAAATGCAAACAAAAAAAGATATGGTAACTAATACCGGGCATATTTAAAATTTAATTTGTTCTAAATTCTCTCTGTGACTAAACATGCAAAGTGCCAAGTACCATCTCTTCCCAGGAGCAGTTAAAGGTACTCAGAACCTCACTGACAATGCCTAGCATCTTGCAGAATAAGGCACCTGACACCAAAAAAACCCATTTTGAACATCAGTGAAACACAAAGTCATCTCTCAACTGGAACATACTGGCTGTTTCTCAGAGTGTACCAAGTCTGTTTAACACTTTGTGACAGAAGACAGATATGCTATGCATATACCTCCAAAAGGATTTTTAAGCCAGCAGGATACAATGGTCCAGACCACAATGTGGGCAGAATATCACCTTACCATACTCCCAACACAGAAGGTAAAACATATCTTTAATTATCATGCAAGGTCAGATTTCAGTGTTGTGCCTCCTGTTGAAGAGGCATATATATATATATATAAGTGCATAATCCCACAAAGATGTCACAGGTTTATACTGCATATTACCAGTTGAAAGGAAACTTATGAACCCGAATGCCATATTCGTGCCTTTCACTCCAACTTCAGTAGCCTATTGACCTCAAATGGAAGAGCAAAGAAAGTTTCAGCATTACAAAAAGTACAGCCCCAAGTGTTGTGACTGCTATATAAATGTTCAGAATAAAAAGCTCAGTTATCAGCTGGCAAAAATGTCATCATTATATCAACAGCTGCTTCATGTTAGCTTTGCCAGAATCAGGCAGGTTTTCAAGGTGGGAGAGATCTCATGAGTCCCGCTCCCTCTCCTTTAGGACCTCCCCATATGCACTGGGGGCTGCTGTTAGGTCCTCTCAAAGCCATCTTTGCGCCAGGCTGAAAAAGTGAAGCTCCCCAGCCTCACCTCACAGGGCGGGTGCTCCAGCCCTCACCATCTTGGTGGCCTCAGCTGAACTCCTTCTGGTTTATCAACTTCTCTATGGTTTCAGGCTTCCAACATTGGATACATTAATCCAGATGTGGTCTAATGAGAACTGAGTAGAGGGAGCTAATGAGTCCTTTGGATCTATATCTCTGCTCCCATTCATACAGCCCAGACTGCTATTGCCATCTTTGATGCCAGGACTCACCACGGGCCCATGTCCTGTTTGCTGGCCACCAGGACACCCAGGGCCTTTCCTGCAGACAAATGACTGCAACATCTCTTCATTTCCAAACTCCATGAAAGCAGCAGATGACATATGGCAGTGCTCCACAGTGGACACTAGATAGTAGCAGGCACAATGGCAGCTATGACAGTTCAGCTGCTGTGCTGCAAGTGGGTGAACTGTGGTTACTCATTCTCAGGACTGAGCCCAAGTGTGCACAATGCTGATAAACTCCCATCAACCAACATGACCACATTGGCATTACTTCCTTCTTAGTAGATGGCATAATTGCATACAATTACTGTATGAGAATGCTTCATGTCTCAGAAGTTACTTAAAGAGTTATTGTCGATTATTACAGTCCTGGAAGTAGAACTGTATAACATCAGCTTTGCTACACTGCAAATGGCTCTCACAAAGAAATGAGGAATTACTGCTTTGAAACAGTTATCTTTAAAAGCAGTTACCACTCTTCCTCCTTACAATTCCCTGTAAAATGTAGACATTTGCCCACTGGTTAAAGCTCAACCTGTAAAGTTTACTCTAAAACAAAGAGTATGATCAGTTTCATAGAAGTGAAACAGTTAAAACAAGCCCAGTCAAAAATTAGGTTCTCAGTGCCAAGCCCTGCACTTTTTTTTTCATTTATGGTAGATTTGTACTGGCAACATAGGTCTGACTGAAAAGCAGTAAAGCTCAGTAGCAACTTGGAATGGAGAATAAGCTGGATAAATCATAAGAATGGATGTAAATAGCCAGCTCTCTAATTTTGACACCTACTAAGACAGCTGCCCTTCAGTGATGGATGACATCATCTTGACATGCAATATTTCTAAAAGTTTATTGCAGCAAGCATTCTTCAATATGAATTTAAGTTTCCAGAATGTTTCATGTCTCAGGTACATCGGACTCTGTATGTCTCAGGCCCTCCATCCACCAGGCCTGTAGAAGATAAAAGTATCTGTTGTTTCGTAGAACCCCTATAAAAGCACTTGAGAGAATTCCAAGATCAAGGCCTGCAGAGATGCAAGTCCATTTGACTAAAAGCCTTTGAAAATTCTCTAATTTCTGGGTATTGCACAATACACCTCCACTGACTCCACTGAAAAATCAGTCTAGATTCCCTCAAGGGTGCAAAACATATGTAGAAAAGGAGACAAAAGTAGTAACAGTACACTGATAGATGGCTGCGTACATCCTAAATTCCCTTTGTTGGAGCAAAAATTCCTTGGATCATTGTTGGTGTTAGGATGGTCAGTAAAACTTCCTTCCAACTGAAGAAAACAAATTCTCTTAAAAAAATACATACCAAGTACATTAGCCGTACACTGGAGAATTCCTGAGACATCTTCAGTTTCTTCATTGCCAGAGCAGTCTGTATAGGAGCATCTATTTGATACATTGTGAAAGTTCTTCTCTGCATCCCTGTAACTACAGTAAAAAAAAAAAGTAAAAAACTTATAGCATCTCCTTAGACAAATGCAAGGTCGACAGATGTCTTTCAGAAGTGGTGGTAAAGGATGCCTTTACCCTCCCTTGTCTCCTCCCTCTTCTCCCCTCCACAACCCCCTTTACATTTGTGCATTATTACACATAGATGACAGAGCACTAGTAGCCTGGGTATGTCGAGTATTATACTAGCATCTGAAATATTATCTGGAATGAGAACGAAGACATAACAAAAAAATAGTACCAAAGGCCTGAGACATGACAGAAGGGTATCATACATATCTGTCATGTACCTTTCCAGCTGGGGTGTTGTCTATAACAAAGTTGTGCAGTAAACTCCAAGCAAGATGTTTATGATCCAATGGTGAGTATATAAATAAGAATAATAAATTTTCTACATCACATTATGTTAGTACTACAAGTATAAAATCTAGGTTTCTCTGTGAATTATCTTCTGAAAAGATCTCTGCAGAAGGAAGTCCAGCTGCAACTCAGTGTGCTATCAAGAATAAGTTGGTATTCTAGCCTGTTAATGAAAAATCAAAAGTAATCCCACCACTGATGAAAGGCAAAGAGCTACAGTCTGACCAGCAAGAAAGCTGCTACCATCTAAATTATTTTATTTGATTTCGTTTGCTGGATTGTTTTCCCTTAATTCAACACAAATAGAACAGAAGCTGAAACTATGTTTAAAACAAAGCTTTATGCAGGTGATAATGAGCACAGAAGAGGGAATAGAAGTGAAGAAAATATTGCAGCAGTGTGATAATGCACTTGGCAAAATATACAATCAATTTAGCTCAATGAACAGAGAAAAGCTTTTCTAATTAGTATTTTATTAACAGTTTCGTTATGCTTTCATACTTTGTTTATACTTCATAAGTCATGAACAGCAGTTTTAAGGATTGGCCTCTTCATCAGGTTAATGTCTGCAAAATCTCAGTACCGCACCTGCATGCATCAGGTTCCACTCCAAGAGGAAAACTGGACCCCCATGTGGAGTAAAGCATATCGGGAAGAGTGGGCTCATATTAGACAAGGAAAACCCAGTGGTATGGGCTGCTGGTGTGCTCTGCAGTGAGCTGCACAGTCTGTGCCACTTCCCAGGTCTCCAGCAATGCCAGGCCATGTGCCTGGCAGGAGGCCATGTGCCTGGCAGGAGGCCATGTCCTGACATACTGTCTGAGCTGACCCAGAGCCCAAAGTCACAGCCCAACCCCACCACCATGCCAGGAGGCCAGGCCTCTTCAGCCAGTGCCACCAACATATTCAGTTGTCCTTGAATGATGCCATGGCCACTCCTCACCTCTGATCTTGAGGTTCAACAAGGTTAAGTGCTAGGTCTTGCGCTTGGGTCACAACAATCCCATGCAACGCTACAGGCTTGGGGAAGAGCGGCTGGAAAGCTGCCTGGTGGAAAAAGACTTGGAGGTGTTGGTTGACAGCCAGCTGAATATGATCCAGCAGTGTGCCCAGGTGGTAAGGAAGGTAAATAGCATCCTGGCTTGTAACAGCAAGAGTGTGGCCAGCAGGACTAGGGAAGTGATCATGCCCCTGAACTCAGAACTGGTGAACTGCATTCAGTTTTTGACAAGCATTGGAACAAGCTACCCAGGGAAGTGGTTGAGTCACCACTCCTGAAGGTATTTAAAAGACATGTAGATGTGCTACTTTCAGACAAGGTTTAGTGGTGGGACTTAGCAGTGTTAGTTTTCTGGTCAATGATCTTAAAGGTCTTTTCCAACCTAAACGATTCTATAACTCTAACTTGACTGAGATGAGAGATCTGATGAACATTTATGTTGTATGGGGTGCCAGTGCCCAGGTGCTGGCAAGGGAGGCTGCAGGGGCTGCTGTGAGGAGCAGCTGGGGTTGCCCCATGCCACACACAGCTGGTTCCAGCCAGCTCCAACAGCCCCACCGTAGGGCACAGCTGAGCCCAGCAGCCAAGCAGATGGCACCTCTGGGAAAATGAACTTAACAAAGGGCAAAATACCGATGGAGGTATGCGGAAAAGAACTGAGAGAAATAGCCCTACAAAAAAACACTGGAGCAGAAATTCCCCTGCAGCCTCTGAAGAAGACCATGGTGAAACAGGTTGTCCCCCTGCAGCCCATAGAGGACCATGGTGGAGGAGATATCCACTTGCAGCTTCTGGAGAGAGCCCACACCAGAGCATGTGAATATGCCCTGAAGAAAGCTGCAGCCTGTGGCAAGCCTGTGCCAGAGCAGAGGAACAGTGTGAGGAGGTTGAAGCAGCAGAGAGGAGATGTTATGGACTCACCACAACACCCATCTCCATCACTCTGCACTGCTCAGGTCAGGAGTGTCTTTTTCTCAACCCACAAGCTTTTATCCCATTATTTTCTCCCCCTTTCCTGTTGAGGAGGAGGAGTGAGAGAGCAGAGAAGCTGGGGTCTAGCAGCTGGCCAAGGTCAAACCACCACAGTGTATACCAACAGTAAAGATCATGGGGCAGGACAAATATACGACATCCAACAGAGACAGATGCTACTTTAACCAATTCATACTAATGTTCAAAAAACTGAGTCTGTATCATAAGTCACAGGAATTACAGGTTTTCAGAGTGTCTTGGCTTTAACTTTGCCCATTAAAGTACATCTAAGACACACGTGGCCATAAATAAAAAGCTGCATTGTTATTGCACACATGCTTTTCTCAAGGCAGAGTATCATTCTCTGAAGTCTCCTAATGTGAGACTTGAAGCCATTTTTTCACAACTGAAAAAAACAGCAACCAGAAGGCTTCTCCCCCCTCCTGCACCACAGTGGATGTCACAACTACCTGCTGAGACTGGCTCCTTCACTGCCCTCAGGTGCAGCCAGACTGCTAATATTGCAGGTATCATCTACCAAGCTAGGACTCCCTGTGAATTTTAACCAAACACTGAGAAATAGGCAAGGACAATTCCCTCCAGGGCAGTGAGAATTGAAACTATGTCATAAATTCTAAAAAGATACTCAATGCAGCTTGAAAAAAATTCCCCTACATCTGTGTAATTAAATTCAGAGGACAGCTTTTTTCATTTGTCATATGGCACATCCATTTAACGGCTATAGAGATGCAGCCACTGTATTCTGACTCTGTTAGGAAAAATAAGTTACCTGAGACAGTAAAATACTTGCACAGGTAAGGAAAAGGTTGAAATGAGATTATTACAGTCAATAGGAGAATGCCTTAAGTTTTCATGATGATAGTTGTTGTGACTTTTTAGTCCTCAGTCATCTATTAATTTTCAGGACTTTCAGCCCTGCTTATGCAAAAACCAGGAAGTATCTAACCATGTATGCATGTAACAAGCACTGATGCAGAATTTTGCAAGATTTGGACTTCAGCTTTTCCAGAATTTTCAGCCAGCTCTGTGAAAAGCAAATTGGACTGTATCTTACACTTTCACCTAAAAAATCCCTATTCTTCTTACATAGGAAATGTTACTGTTAATGGAGCAGTCGTGCTCTGATGGGATTGCATGGAAGCAGAACTGGAGAGCAGTTTATCAGAGCATCTCTAACAATTTGAGAAAAAAAATAAAAAAGCTTGTCAGACAAGGCTGTGACTTGGGAAGCATAAAGCAAAACATTACCATGGACCTCTCACTACCTCATATTAACACTTACCCAATAACTTGATGCTCAAAATACTGCAGTGTCCTTTGAAGAGTTTGTCGAATGGTCTGAGGCTACAGAAGAAAAACAAACAAACAAAATTGTAAGGTTAGAGAAGTATAGCAAAATTTAATTAACTGATATTTTAACACATTGTTTTTCTCCAGTTTTACTCCTCCTCTTCTTCTACCTGCCAGATGCCCATCACAACGACGAATATGAAATATTATTCATTCCTCGCATGTTACTTCACCATTTAAATAGGAATGAATTTTACAATGTGACATAATTAATACTGCTTACAAGACTAGCTGTGCATAACAAAGGAGCCACTTTGCTGTTAGCTCTCAAAAAATATCACCCACCAATTATCTCATGAACTTAAAATAATTAATTTAAAATATTCTGCAAGAAAATGCTATTATTTTGTGACAGAAGTACTGCCAGGAAAAGGCATTGGGTTTTTAAACCTTTTATGCTACCTAGAGCATTTTGCACTAAAAAATATTACAAAGACACAATTTATTTCAGCTTATTTTCACAACAAGCCATGACTCTCCAGTCATCTTTTAAATTATCAGGAAACTCAAGTTCATCAAAGGAAAATCACGACAGGCTTCAAGCATTTCTATGCTATTTCATTTCAATAGGTGCTCACCAAACTGGATGTGTGCATATATGTGTTTATTTGCACTATTACTACTACTAGTACAGCTATTCTTATTATTTTGAATTAATTAATGAGAGATCTTTCAGTAAATAAAGCAATTGTGAAATCCATTACATTCTCTCTTGAATTTTCCAGGTCACTTATGGCAAAACATCATTTTTCGAAAATGACTAGTTTGTACCAAATCTGAGGTTTTCCACCTGTCCATTTTGTCCTAGTGCCAATGGTAAGACAAAGGTACACAATTGGAATTTATAAGCCTTCCTTCTTTATCAGAGGCACACAGGCATATTTTGATCAGACTCACAGCAGCAGACACTCAAATTTTAGAAATATTTGGTATTTCCCTACCTTTTGGAAAATACATCTAATTGTTCGGAAAAGTAATAGTTGAAATGACCCTTAATTACAGGACTTTCATTCTAAAATCTTCATCATCTTTGAAAGTCTCAGATTTTGCTTACTGCTGTAGATTCAGCAGTTCAAGAGCTGAGCTTTCTACCTACACTTGCTCCTGAGTTTGCAGAAGGAGGTATCTGCTTTGATGACAGCAGGAATGAAAAAGTACATACCAGGCTGCACCAGGTTTGTACAATTGTAAAAATTTCATTTTTAATACCAAACTACAAGAACATGTCTACCCTATTGAATTCAAATGTGTAGTAATGCTTGCACTTACCAAGTGCATAAGGGGGCTTATAAAGATGGGGACAAACTTTTAGTGGGGCCTGTTGTGATAGGACAAGGGGTAATGGTTTTAACTAAAAGTAGACATTTTTTACAATGAAGGTGGTGAGACTCTGGCCCAAGTTGTTCAGAGAGCTGGTAGATGCCCCCATTGCCCCATCCCTGGATATAGTCAAGGTCAGGTTGGATGGGGGTCTGAGCAACCTGATCTAGTTTAAGATGTCCCTGCCTATTGCAGGGGCATTGGACTAGATGACCTTTAAAGGTCATCTAACTCAAACTATTCTATGATTCTATAACTCTATGAACAAAAATAAGCTAAAAATAGATGTAAGAGGGTTTTTCTGTTAATTCTGTATCAGATAATTACTTCTCTTCTCTGTGGGAGCTAAATTTCCTGTGCATTAAAAGGCATTAAAAGTTACATGTTCTTTTGCAAAACACAACTGAAGCACCATATGAATGAAACCATCACGTATGAACAAACTATTCCCTTCCCAGTGGTATAGCAGGTGTTGCAGTCTTTAGGCCTGATGGGCTACAAATACATCTCATGGCATATTCTCACAGAGATTCAGAAGCTTTCCTATGCTCAGTAGGCAGAAAAAACCACTCTTCACATATAGAAAAGACATATTTTCCCAAACTAGCAATGAAGCAAAGCAAAATGGCTTTAAGCAAAGAGGGTCCAGACAGCTACCATCTCCCATTTCCATACAGCATGTCCCTCAGTCCCACTCCCTACACACAGAACATTAATAGTCCACTGGCAACTCCTTTGACATGAAATAGGGAATGGTAGAAATGTTTGATTGCTAAATTAAATCTCCCTTCTGGTTCTCTCGAAGTGCTTTTACAGCAAACTTATGGAAGGCAGCAATATCTGGTATTACAGGAGAGAGGAAGGAAAGTAACGTTTTGTCTTCACAGGAAGTTTTGCAGTTTACACCACCTAAGCAAGTGGATTGTCTTGGCCTTTCTCATGTTTGACACGCAGATGTTGCACTCCTTACCCAGGGAAAAATCATTTTGAATACCTCATGATTTGACCATACAAGGAACCTCCAAGTCCTGAGCTTATTTTATCAATAGATCTCCCTTCTCCTGCAGAGCTGAATGAAAAAAAAAAAAAAAAGCCCGTGTTAACTCTCTCTTCTGAACGCTAAATCAGCTGCCTAGCTGTTGCCAGACAATTTTATACAATCCCATGAACTTATACCCCTTTTCATTGGCATCTCCTATCAAATTTTAGAAATTAAGTATAGACAAAAAGCAGGATTTCTGTTTAGAACACTGGTCATAAACAGAGCTCTATGTAATGTGCTCACAGCTAGTATGAAAACTGACCTGAGAAGCCACAAAGCCTTTCTTCATTTCTGACAAGAATTAGTATGGCATGTCACTGTGCATGGTTAAAAAGCCACTGTGCTCATCTTCTCAGTTTGCTGTATCTCAGCACCGAGGAATGTCATTTTGCTATAGATGTAATTCTGTAACTATGGCCATGACTAAACAAAACAGGGAGAAGAGATACGACACCTGCTTATAGCTGCCTGCAAGGGCAGTTTGGTGTCCTACTTCTTCCACTACTGACTACGCATTGCCAGTGAGAGAGAGTAGGCAGGAAAACATTTCCATTTCTTTTCTGCATCCAATGGCAAGACTGGATGGAGGCAAAATAGCTAAACCATCACCTAGCAGCATGACACATCCTCCCTGCAAGAAATATAGTTCTGCCATTCAGGGAGACAAAAGACAGCCTATAACAATACACCTCCTGCACCACAAAGTAGGCCTGTGCCATGCAGTTATCCAGTGGCACTTATTTGCTGGAAAGTAATCACCTGAAATGAAAGATTTAATGTAAATGTAAAATAATTACTATTAACTAAACCAGTAAATATATAACAATTCAATTTGATTATAATGACTTACTAGTATTTGATATGCATTGTAAAAGGAAGGCACATCAGTTCACGTTTCTAAGGGCCAATCAAATTAAGAGACGCCAATATTGCTACTGTTACCTGTGACTCAATCCAAAAGCTGCCATATCAGACCATATCCAAGCTCCAGCTGGAATCATGAGATGTAAGGTAGAAGGGAACACTGAAGATAGTCAGACTGATTTTTTGCACGGCAGATGCCACAGGACTTCCTTGAATTAATTCTGAATTCAGACATCAGGCCACAGTTAACCCTAACATGTAAATTGTAAAAAATTACCAAATCGATGGATCATACAGGTGTGAAGGAACCTCTGGAGGTCTTCTAGTCCAACGCTGTCCTCAAAGTAATCTGAGTTACAACTGATTGCTCAAGCCATTCTCCAGACAAGTTTTGAGTGTGTCCAAGAACAGTGATCCCACATCCTGTCTGGGCATCCTGTGCCAGTGTTTGAACACACTCGTGACAATTTATTTTTTTCCTTCTTAATACTGTTTTGAAAATTCCCATCTTCCACCTTTGTTGCCTCTCATCCTTCCACTGCATACCCCTGTGAAAAGTCTGTCTCCATCTTTTCTACATACCCTGAGGAGGTAGCTGTAAACTGTAATGAGATCCCCCCAAGGCTGTCTCTTCTTAAAAGCTGAACAGATGCAGCTCCCACAGCCTTTCCTCAGATGTCATGTGCTCCGTCCCCTGACCATCCTGGTCCTCTGCTGACCACAGTATCAATCCCTGAGGTATATGCAGAGGTAACTGGTTGCTAATTTGACTTTGTGACTGTGATGGCAACCTTTTGAGCCCTAAGGTCCAGTCAATATTCTACCCACCATATCATCAACTTAAGCACTCTATATCTCAGCAGTTTGGCTCTAACAACATAGGAGATCATGCCAAAGACTTTCCTAAAGTCAAGACAGACAACATCCTTTCATCCAATGAGTTAGTCATCTCATTACAGAAGTCAATCAGATTGGTCAGGCACAATTCATCCTCAGTAAAGGCCATAGAAGTGTGTAAAGGGTGTTAAAGGGAATACAGGGGTAAAATTTGTCCTGGCTGTTCCCAATCACTATCTTGTCCTTTTTCTGTGATAAGAAAAGGTTTCCAGAAGGGTTTGCTCCATAACCTTCCCAAGTACTCAGGTTAGGCTGATTGGTCTGTAGTTCCCTGGATCCCCCTTGTTCTTCTTGATGCTTGGTGTCACATTTGCCTTTTTCTAGACATCAAGTACCTCCCCTGATTGCCAAGACTGGGAGGCTTTCCTATCTGTATCCCTGCATGCTCAGGTAATGCTTCAATATCCTGCCAGGGCATCCCATCCCTGCTTCCAACTTCAGTAGACATATTTTTTTCTATTTGAGCAAATAAACTGTTCTTGTGCTTTGAGAAGGGTGTCAAAGGGTCCAGGAAGATTAACCAGCTTCTTCTGCCCATTTATCCTACAGGCTAGTTGCCCACTGAATCCTGCCAAGAAGATCTATGAAGAAGCAAAAATCTGCTTTCCTGAAGCATGAGTTTGTGATTCCACTTATTTGTCTTGCCACTTCTTTCAGTGTTTTGAACTCCAGCATCTCATAATCACTATAACCAGGGCTGCCCTCAACCTCTATACCTTCAATCAGTTCTTCCTTGTTTGTGAGCTACAGCTTCAGCAGAGTATCCCTTCTTTGTCAGCTCATTGATCACCGGCATTAAGAAATTGTCTTCAGCTCACTCCAAAAATTTCCTGCATTGCTTCTGCTCAGACCTATTGCCCTTCCAGTTTATTCTGGGTTGGATGAAGTCCCCCATGAGTACCAAGGCCTGACATTTTGATGCTTCATCCATCTCTCTAAAGGCTTCCTCTGCTTTCCCTTCTTGACTAGCCAATGTGTAGCAGATGTACCACCACGCCACCTCTGCTCATCTGTCCTCTGCTTCTGACCCTCATCGTCTAGGACAGCTTGGTTTGTCCAAAGGGAACTGCTCATACACTGCTGCCACCTCTTTGTGTAGAGCACCACTCCTGCTCCTCACCTTCCCAGCCTGCCTTTCCTGAAAAGCCTGTGTCCATCCCTTGCAGCACTCCCATACTGAGTGCCATTCCACACAAGAATGTGTGCAATCGAACAGGAGGACCAAGCTCAATGGCAGCATCAGGAAGTCTAATGCTACCTGTTTACTGTATTTGGGCACAGGCACTTGAGATGGGTTCCCAATCATGCTGCTTTCATGAGGTGGGCATAAGAGTCTCTTCCATCTTGTTATTCCCTGATATTTCTTCACTGATCCCCCTTCTCTTCAGAGAATGAAACTCATTCCCCAACAAGCATATTTTAAAGCCCTCCTCACAAGGTTATGAAGCCTGTTAGCAAAGGCAGCCTCACCTCACTTTGTCAAATGACTGCCATTCTTGCTTAGCTGTCCTTGCTCCTCAGAGAGTGCCCCATGCCCATGGAGACGAAAGCCCTGCCAGTCACACCAGACACATAGCCAGGGACTGTCTTACTAGATGTGTCTCCTCCAACTAGAGCTTTTCTCTCTCACCAGCAGGATGGAGGAGACAGCAGCTGAGCACCCATACCGTTTGCCCTTACACTCAAAGCCCTGTAGTTACTCCTGATAGACACAAGGTCTCCCCTGCCTGAATCACTGCTCCCCACATGGATGAGCGGCAGAGGTCATAGACCAAGAGACAAAAAAGCTTTAGTGGGCTCTTTTGCAACACTGTGTCCAAGCTCTTAGCAACAGTACATCCAAGCTCTTGACAAGCAGCAAACCTCTGCAGACAGCAAGGCAGGCTGCAAGATGAGTGCATCGGTCTCCTCAGGAGAGAGTTTCTGATAGCTATCACCTTCCCGTTCTTGAAGCCTCTAAGGGCAGAGCCTCATCTGGCTCTGATGCCTCATCCCAAGGGAGGTCATCTCTCCCACCTCTTCCCAGGGCACTGTACCTGCTCTGTAACTGCTGAACCACCGGTAGAAAACAGGCCTTACTTGGGTTGTCAGAATTTATAAACCTCTAGCCTCTTCCACCTCAGGAGTTTCCACCCTTGACCCTCAAGGGTTATCTCTACTTTTCTCTCTTTCCTTTCAACATGGGACTCAGGTTCTTGGCTCTGCAGGGCCTCTAGAAAAACATGTCCAGCCTCCCTGACATATACAGCCTGCTCACTATTTACTACAGCGCTTCCACCTGGTACCTCAGTGTCACAACCAGAGCTCTTACTCACCAGCAGGCAGGAATCCTGACCATGACAGCCCTGCCATGACAGCCATGGTGACCCTGCCAGCCCTACCATGACGGCCATAGTGACTCTGCCACCTCTGCCATGACAGCCACGGTGACTGCCAGCCCTGCCATGACAGCCATGGTGACTCTGCCAGCCATCACCGTTTGCAGGATGCACTCAAAGAGAAATCTGCCCTTTTTGCTAGATTCCACCCTGCTCTCCAGTAGTGCCAATATCTTCATAAAGATTTTTGTCTAAATGAACTTGAAGCATTCCAGATTTTTTAACTTAGACAACTTCCTTTGAAAAAGGATTCCAGTTTAAACACAGTGTACAATTTTTTCTTTCCTTTTTTTTGAGTTTAATTTTCCCTTTTACTGTCATTGCCTAGAGTTCTGGAGACAAAGGAGAGGGGACTTCCACTTTAATTGCATCCCTTGTAATAAATGTCTTTCCTAAGGCAATCAAATGTAAGCTTTCCAATCTTCTCAGAGGACAGAGATTCTAGCCTATTTCCTCGTCATTTTCTGTTGCCTCTGAAATGTCTTTCATTGGATTCCAACACCTTTGGAAATAAACAGTAGGGCTCATCTGCCCAACTGTAGAAACCCAAAGTGATTAATTTCATCCTAGGGTTGGCATCTAATACATGCCTGAGGACTCAGTCTTTATAAATACCTTTTTCTTTCTTTTGTCTAGAAAAGATGTCGAGTGATTGCTTTAGACATAGACATCTTTTAAATGTTGAAGTAAGCACAGACAAACCCCACCCTGAGGTGACAGAACTGCATGCAGTATCCCAGATGACTCAATCTAAATTTACAGAAATGCAGTTTCAAATTCCTTTTGCCTCCTAAGATAACCAGACAGAATTAGAGAAGAAAGGGACTGTATGGAACAGGGAGGTCCAAGCCAAGAGAGCAGCCAGATACACAGTTTCTCCTTAACCCTAACAAGGCTTCAAAGATTTCTCCTGGTAAAAGCTAAGTGGCTCCTAGCTGAGCCTCTGAAGTGCTTCAGCAGTCATGCTCTTAAAGACTTGAGTGCTTAAAATTTTAGACATGAAAGTTGAAGCGCTGAAGAGCATAATAGGCTCAGCTAGAAAACACTTTGCTTCTATCAGAATTTCTTTGAGGAAGTTCATCAGGTCAGGGGGCTCCTCCAGACTCCTCTGCACTGGGAAGCTGCTAAGGCCTTCCTAGAGGAATCCACACTTCTGCATGCAGGAGAGGCAAGCTACCACAAACCTCAGCCAAATCAGCACTTTGATGCTGAAAGTTTTACATGCCTCAAATTTGTAGTGTTCAATCACTAACCCAGCAGATGTGTAAGACTTAAATTGCTGGCTTCACTGCTGGTGATCATTCATTAATGAAAAACACTTCTTTTCTCATATTTCAGAACTAATTTTAGTCAAGTCTTTGTGCATAGGTGATTACAGATCTCTAAGCACACATAGGTAGGTGTGCACCTGGCACATCTGGAAGGAAATAAATGGCAAAATAGTAATTTTCACATCCAGTCTGGGGTTTTTTCATATTTACCCAATGATCATGAAAGCAGTGGAAAACTGTTCTTTCCCTGTCCTTCTGGTAACCAAAATGTTGATGTTAAAGAGGCTATAAACAAAGAATCAAGGCTCCAGCTGAAGACAAACATTTATCAACATGCCCAAATGCCAGGCGTGTCAATGAAGCAATTTGAAGTTATAGCAGTTCTGTGGCATAAGTAATTGATGCAACTACGAAAAAAGCAAACTGAAAAAGAAAAGGACAGCTCCTTTGGCATCCAATAATTTTCTAATGATGCAGAAAGGAGGCAGGCTCCCTAGCAGGTCCTTGCAGGTGCTGCACAGCCAGGACCCCTCCCTGTTCCCTTCCCAGTAGCTGAAAAATGGCATGAAAGGGCACAGAAAGAAATCAGAAATGAAGAAGCAGAGCCCCAACACAAGCAATAGTTTGAAAATTTTTAAAAATGTCATCTTTGGTGATTTAATAGTGCTTTTGATAATATAATCCAGTAAAAAACCACATATTTTCACTCTCTAGCTTCTGAACTTTTAGGGTGGACTTATTTTTTTCTCGATAAGTGTACAAGCTAAAAATGTAATTTTTTTTGTTCACAAAAAACAGCTTCCTGATTCCAGAGGTTTGTGCTTTGGATAAAAGCACCAACTGCTTGCAGACCTCCATGACTAGCACCAGATTTGGTATTGAGAAGAACACACAGAATCCCCAGGAGGAGAGTGTTTGAAGATCCAGAGCAGGATGACTGACAGCTAGAGGCAAAACAAGCTGCCCTACAACAGCTCACAATGATCCAGATGGACCTGAGCAACGGCGCAGCACCTGAGCTCAGTACCACCTGGCAGCTAAAACTGAGACCATTCTGCTCCTCAGTTCATGCAAACTATAGTACTCTTCATAGAGAAATACTTATGCACATCAGAGAAAATGCCTTAATTTAATAAATAACATTGAGACTAAGAATTTTACCCCATACTACTCCATGGTAGTAACAATGCAAACACTCTGAAGAAATAAAGCACAGCTAAATAATAATTAGAAATTGTAACTCCCGCAACCCCAGCTGCCTTTCAACTAGAAGAATCACAGACATTACAGATGGAAATTGCCTATTAGATCATCTAGTCTAACTCCTTGACAGTGAAGGATAAATATCTCAGTGTTATCCATTATAATATTGGCTGGAAACACTTTGTTCATCTTTGAGTTTCAGCCATGTCTGTAATGGATAGATCTATTTTGTGCTGCGGAAAGAACGTGTTCAGTAGGTGAGAATATGTTGGATGATCTACTGCTAGTGCTACCTGTTCATCTTTTAATGCAACTTGTATCTACTACATAAAATCATCGGTGCTACTCTAGCAGACAGATGATAGGAAATGAAAGGCTTTACATGTTAGTCCCTCTCAAGAAATTTCTTCTGCTGAGAAAAAACCAAATTTATTCAGTATAACTGGATTTAATTTCATATGCTGAGCTGCAAAGACACTTATCCTTTTGAGACCTATAGACAAACCACAGATTTATTTTGTCTTCATTTTGAAACTAAGTTTGAGAGCTGGCAAGCACACACATCTAGAAACAATTTGGGTATGAGATGGAATGATTTATTTTACTCAAAGTGTTTTATAATAGCTGTTAACATTAGCACGAGAGGTAGAAGGAAAGAGAGGGCTTTTCTCTGTGTTAAGGTTATGAGTTTCATCAGGAGTACACGGGACCAGCGTGAAGTGGTAATTGTCTCTGCTCAAGCAGTTGCAAATGAAGGACATTCACCCTCATTTTGATATAGCAATGACTGCACACTGCTACTTACAGGCATATATACTGATGATCCTACCATTCCCTTCCACTTTACAATGCCTTTCTCTATTATTTGCACCTGGACACCTGGGTCAGGGGCAAGGCAGAGAAGTGCAAAACAAGGGAGATAGATAGATTTTGTGGGATTAACATTGGTGCTGCCACGCTCTGGTTTGTTGGCCAGCGGCTGAGATCTGCCTGTGGGCAGACCTGATCCCCAGCAGGGATACGCGCTCTGCTTCCAGGCAGCAAAGCTGCCTGCAATGTATGAATGTTTCCAAGACATGCTTTTTTCCAAGCACTGTAGGGAAGTCAAGATTTCAGCCTGGAGTTAAGCAAACATTAAGAAGGCAACTATTACTACGATCAGTCTGAGCACTAGATGTCTAATATTCAAACTCACCCTAAATAAAATTTCATCAAGGTCAATACAATGCTGCAGTCCATCTGGTGCAGCTGAACTGTTTTTTTGAAATATTTTATTTGCTAAGGGTGAAGTTCCTTTACATGAGAAGTTAAACTACCAAACAAGACAAATAAACAAAAACCCACCGTGATGCTCATATTGATAATGTCTTCCAGAATGTTCCTGTTTAAGACACCACAGTTCTGTTCCATGCTATGACATAGCAGATTGACTGCTTTTGTGACCTTGTGTATAAATGGCTTTCTTTGCTGTTAAGTTGAAAGACACAGGGCAAAAGTCTGATTTTAACCATACTTTAAAAAAATGAATACTGTTTGCCTGTCAGAATTATAAATTAGGAGTTTTTCTGGGGATGTTTGTTTCTTCACCATTTTCATGCTTTTTTCCTTCACAACCTCCATCCTGAGAAGGATGTTACTCACAAAAAGCTCATCCAGCCTGTGCTGTTAAGTGAATAAGCTCATCACACTGCTGATATGGTTATCATTTGACATTACCTTACTTCATTCAGAAAGACAAATAGAAGTTATTCCTGCAAAAGTAGAGCTTAGATATACCTGATGTGTTAATGTGAGTCATAAGAAGCTCAGAATATTTGTGTAAAATTTTTTCAAAATCCCATGTAAAAATCAATTTGTTACCTCTCCCGATCACAGCAACAACTTTTTATTGCTACTAAAAAAAGTAGTTATTCCTTGAGAATAAGTAGTAGAGGTTTATGACAGAACCGGGTTCAATTTGAGCTGCTACATTGCAACTTCTCCATCGAAACCCCACCTCCGCTCACTGGAGGATTCACTTGCAGTCAAGCAATTTGAAGTTACAGCAGTTCTGTGACATAAGTAATAGCCTACACACTAACCCAAATGACTGTCTTTAGGCCCACTTTTCTCCCACTGTCAGAAAAAAAGGCTGTATTCAGAAAGACAATTCTTAAATTCAGACTGTTTGGCAGTAGCTGGTAGCAGCTTCCTAACCTAAATAGGAAAAAAAATTTCTTAATGGGTCTTCAACTGGGCCTTTGAAGAACAGCAAGAATGATTCTGAATGAACAGAAAAGTGTACCAGAAGCGATTTTTTTTATAATGTTTATAGTTCAAGAGACGTGTTACATGCGCCACTCAGAAAATAAAATCAAATGAAAATATAAGTCAGTTTAATGCCGTGTCATGCTGTAATTCTCTTTTCAGAAAGATCAGTTCAGTGCTTGGGGGTATACAGTCTCCCCTGAATGCACAATCGGTTACTCTCAGTTCCTTTAGGGTAGTCCATGCCCCTTAAATGGGAGCAGAGTATTCGACTTTTCAAATTAGTGACTCTTTTTTTTTTTTTTTTTCTGATTTTGATTCTATTTTCGGCCTGGTATTGGATACAAGTCAAGATAGAACTGGAGCAAATGTGAAAACTGCTGCAAGGAACTGGAATTCAGTAAGATACTAAATGACATTTCTACAGAATAAAACTGTGCCCACTGGTGCCAGGATTTCATTTCCATATAGTAGAGCTCTTAAAGGTAGAAAAATTTATGTTGATAATGAATAGCATATAGTATCATCATCTGTAGTTATAATTAATCAAAATGCACATCACTGTGGGTGTAAAATTCATCCATTAAAATGGAACACAAAACCAAAGCTGGAGTCACAAGAAAAATGTATCATAAATTTGCTTGTGATGTACATACAATTATTGCAGTTGATTCCTTAAAAACAAAGTCATAAATCAATGTCCCTGCAAGGTTCCCAGCATTTTATTATTTATCTCCAAAAACCCAAACTCAGCCCAGTGAGAAGGGCACCTATTAGTTTTGACAACAGCTAGATCTAGCACCAAATTTGTCTGATAGAGTAGGTAACCAATGATTCTTTGATGGATGGAGTAAAAAAGGGACACCTTTGCCCAGTCAGGAACATGATTTAGAAACATGTTAGAGTGGATTGGAGCTGCCTACACAATTAGAAGCTCAGCTTTGTGGAGGACATCACAGGGATGAAGGTTGTGAGAGGGCAGAGCCAGGCATGGGGCAATAATCATGGAGCACTGCTGGCCATGATTTCATAAGCTAATGGAGTCACAGGAGCTGCGTGCAATGTCCAGAGTTTAAGTTTGGTCCCACAAACATCATCTTTGCACTCAGACACTGAGCACAGCCCCCCAGGCTGAGGATGGTTCCCCCAACACTTTGGGCTGCAGTGCCCAGCTCTGCCTGGCTGCTGGGAGAGCCTCAACCCTCCTGCTGTCAGTGTTCCTGTTTCTCAGCAAAATGGTACTTGGGGCAACAGGGCAGCAACACGATGTGACACTCAGTATACGCACGGTTAGTTTGTTGAGCACAGTTGTGACAAAAGGCTGCCTCTCTTCTTGCATTGCCGCTGCTCTGCCTCCCTGCCCGGTGCGCCCTCCTTCCTGACCATCCCCAGCGCACCCTACTCATGAATGCCAGCTGCTGGGTACACACAAAGGTTTACTCATCTTCTTCATCACCACACACTTTTCTCCAATACCCGCAGCTCTTTTGGTGGGAGGTATGCCTTCTAATCCTCCTAGTTCTGGCTGTTAAAAAATAGAGGGTTTGTGGTAGGCAAGTTCCAGATGAACAGTGTCCATCCTTCAACCATCCAGGCATGTCAGGAAATGTTTACAAACCCACAGGAACTTAAAATGACCCTGTACTGATTGACAGTCAGATGCCTACATCTTCTAGTATAACAACCACAGGAAAAATCTCTAAACATGTATTTAAGACAAAAGCTGGAAAATCATGTGTACTGGAAAGTGCTAGAAGATGTTCTCTGGGAGTAAAAGGTTGGATTAAACACTGCAACACAGGAAGGGTCACTTTTTAGTTCTTTTCCACAGTTCCACAAAAAGTACTATTTGTGCAAAGTCACACTCAGCTAAACTTGAGACAAGTGATGATACAAAACACAATTACTTTTCACTCTATTTTAGTGCAAAATATCTCAAATACTTCATTACTACTTTTTAATCTACAGAATCTCTTTCCATTGACAGTTTGTACAGTTGTACTGGTGAATACATTGCCGAGTGTATCTTCACACACATTTTTGCACTACCACTCGTAAGACCTAGCCTGCTCGCACAGCCTTCTTGCCGCTCTGCCCCACGGATGTCCCCCTTGCTCAGGTCCTTTGCCCCTTGGATGCTCCTTCCTGCTCAGTCTGAGGCTCTCCACATCCCTGGAGCAGCTCTCGGTAGCCCCTGCTACTGCCACATTCAAAACAACATCACCCCAGAGATCTTGCTGCATATCACAGCAGTATTAAACACACACACAGAAGTTTTTCTCAGTGAAAACACGCCAAAAAAAATGTTACTCAGCCTTTGCTGAAGGAAAGCACAGAACTAAGGCTAAGCATAAACAAGAGGAACCTGTAGCATCCTTCAACTTTGGAAGTGTTCAGCACTGTGATGGGGATAAATTGCTGCTGCATTCACGTTGGAAAGGAAAACATGAAGCCACTGCAGACAATATATATAGTATATACATTCACACACACTCATATGTGCATAAGTATATGTTTATATACTTATCAGAGACCCATATCTATAGTATCACGGAATGAAGATATATTTACCTCTATTGTAAACGTGTTACATCTTTTTGTTCAGAAGGAACACACGTCAATGCACCCTTCAGACTTGCCTCCTAATTTTACAAATAATGGAAATTAGTCCCATTTGACACTAATTTTCTGGGCAAAGTTTCGGTTTTAGTGTTTTTTTACTTCTAATTAAAGTTATTCCTGATTTGCATTAGCAGATGTGCAAAAATAATCATATTCAAACTGTTAGACATATGGTAACCGGACTAGTTGCAAGAAGGCTTATATTCCATGCCACAGATTCTCAACAGTGAAAGAATGCACCAAAATAACAATGCACCTGAACGGTGATTTCTCAGAGTGGAAAATGAAGACAGGGGACCCAATTACTTTCTTATACCATGATTGTGACAACATGACTTTTTAGACTTAATTACATTAATTTATGCTAAAATGTGTAAGATGGGAGTGAAGCAGTAGTTACCATGCCGAGATAAAAAGGGAAATTTTAAGCAATATGTATCACATTTAAAAATTTCGTAAAACCACAGGTTTTCAGCAATGAGGGTTGCTGTAACTGTCTCCCAAAGAAGCCACGGAAGCTGTTGCTTGGGACGTGCAAACCAGACTGGATGATATTTTTGCATTCTTAAATAAAATTTCTCTGACAGCAGAAAGGAAAGAGGACTGTAAGATCTACCAAAGTTTTCCTTGTCCTCCTTACTTCAAAGAATGTGCTTATATTAAAAACAAATTCAACAATTCATCAAAGCTGTAAAACTGTAATTGTCTTTTATAGCAATTCAGTAAAAGAAGTAGCAGCCAAAGCTGGGAAAATACAAATACTAAGGTTATCTAAAAATACTGCACTGAGCTACTTCAGAATACTTCAAATATTTTGGGTAACACATGCTCTAATTATACTGTTGCATTATTATCAAATTAAATAGCTTCCTTTTTTTTTGTACTGAAACAAGACAGGTCACCTGAGATTGCATCTATTAATGTCAGCATTACAAGACCAGATTCCCAGTGGAGAGGGGAAAAAATCAATGGGAAAGAGAAGTCTTAAGCGAAACTAGATGACTATTAGCTAGGTATCGCACGGCTGGCTGCTCCCACTGAACAGCTTGTCTAATCCTACCCAGCCAGTTCAAGAAACAGCACACAGAAAAGAGTATATTGAAACCAGCACAAACAGACAGCGGATGGTGACGAGACTCCCAAGTCATTTCCAAAGCTGCATAACAGTATGCAAAAAGATGATCCAATGCCACAAGAGCAGATAGAGTTGTCTTACAGGCTGACTACTTGTTGCAATTAATGTTTTATACCTTGACACATTCAGGTATCTCAGAGACCAAACAAGCATTCAGCGGCAGCTGAAAAAAAATCTTCCTTTATGAGGAAAACTTGGTGATGGTCTCAGAGGTGTTTAGAGGAGCACAGTACAAGCATTACAGGAAGGCTGGAGAACAACCTTCTAATTCACATCTATCTACCAGAACTCCTGAGCTACTGATTTTGGACTTACAAAGCTATACCAGCGTACACTCCGGGTGCTACCCAAACTCACTCCCTATTTCAGCATACACAACACTTCCCTGACCCGCCACTACAGGTGTAGCTATCCAGCTAGTCCTGAATCCTGGATTTCACAGTATGCTGTAAAGAAACCAATCTCCCAGGAATGTCAGCGCATCTGGGAGGCACAAGGAAATCTGTTGCTGAAAGATTTCTGAGCACAAAGTCGAAACTTTTTTTTTTTTACCTTGTTCAGTACGGACAAGCCCTACAAACGTATGAAGTTCACATCTCCTCCGCGGTGAAGGAAGAACGTGCGTGCCTGGCATCACAGAGGCGCAACTTTTTCTAAGAGAACGTTGCTAGTACCAGATAGTAATAAGCTCTTGGTGGTTTCACGATTTTCTTGAGGTTCAGGGAGGCACTCGGCAGAAACGGCAAACCCAGCCGAGCCGGCAGCTGCGCCTACCTGTGCCTCCCGACCCGAATTCCAGCACCGGGCTGCCGAGGTCCCCACTCCCGCAGGTTTGCGGGGCTGGCAACCCGCAGCCGGGGCGGGCGCGGCGGGGCCGGGGGCTCCGGCGGCCCCGCGGGGTCGCCCGGGAGGGAGGCGC
>JAVSBS010022868.1:0-13559 GCA_033124195.1 Coracias cyanogaster | reverse complement strand
AAAAAAAAAAAAAAAAAAAAAACAAACCAAAAAAACCAAACCCAGAAGAACTTTTCTTTGGAGAAAAAGCTACATAAATTATGATTTTTATTATTAAGTATTTGGTCTTGTAGAATCTCTGTGATTGCCTCTCACCATGCTCTTACTGCTGGTGAACTTAGAAGCAAGGGCAAGTGTTGTTGGCTGCTGTAAAATTGATGATGGGTTTAAAGATGAGCATGTCCTTAACTGTATAATTTTTTGTTGGACTAAATCCACGTGCTGCATGCTGTTCCTTAAGCTATAGCATCTGTAAAAGGGAAACAATATTTCCCTCCCTTTTTGAAGCTTGCAGGAGGCTAACTTGTAAGTTTTGACATATATTCAAGATGTTTTGCTGGACGTTGGTGTTTAAACATCAAGCTTCGAGGAGACACACGGTACACTGGGGCAGGAAGCAGGTGTAGCAGTGACGCCCTCTGGGACTCATCCTTAGTCTAAGGCTGCCCTCTTTTGGAAGTTACTAGTTGCTGCAGTAGGTTCAGAAGGGCTTCTCACTAGAGTTGTCCTTGCTTTGTAACCCCCCTTGCTTTTACATGTTTTGTTTTTTGAATGTTGGTTGTCCTTTTGGAAGAAACGCTAGAAAGTTTCAAAATAATTCCAGAAACTTGCTGTTATGTTCACCCTAGAGTAAACAACTGTCTTACAGTTGAATTGTTTTCTTTTTATTTTTTTCCCCTTCCTTGAGAACGGAGGGAGGTTGATGGAAGATGAGAGGTAGAACAACCTTTCAAAAAGTTTGCTTAAATGTAAGGAGGGTAGAGTTCCAGGGAACCAAGGAGATGTAGATGACCAAACCTTGCTGAATTTTTTGAGGGGTTTCAACATCTGAGTAACTCAATGCCATAAGAAATCTTTCTCTGTGTTAGTATGCGGTGTCCTAAATCTCCTAACTGATCCTATATTATTTTTAGTTGTATTCTACTTAAATGTTTTAAGTAACATCTCTTTAGTAATATGACAAGGGCAACGAGAAGGTGTATGGAGTAAAACTTGTCTTTGGCTAAAGTAACACAGAAATATGTGTTTAGATTTAGCTAGACTGGCAAGTTAGGCTGGTAGACATGTTTATCTAGCCTCATTCCGATGCCTAGAAAAGAAAATGTTTATTTTAATTATCTGTCAAGATTTAAAAAAAAATTCTCCAAGGTGACTTAAGGTGACACAGACTTGCCATGGTTCGTTCCCAGAACACTATCCTATCTTGCTGTTAAAGCCTGTCTTGATAGATTTTGTTGGGTAGCTTATTGTTTAAGGAGAAAATTTGTTTGAACACTTCTGCTGGCCTAGGAGCTTATGCATTTTATTTGATTGCAATGGTCCCTCTTAAGCATGATTTTTTTTTTTTTTTTCCCCCCTCCTGATTTCATGGGATATCCTGAGACTAAAGAAGAGATTCTTCCCCTGGTCCATGTTCCTGGCCAAGCCAAATATGCCTTTGACACTGAGAGTAAACCAGCAGACAGAAGACAGTGAGGCTTGCAGAAGAGAGGCGATCCAGAGTGCTACTGTAGGCAGCTCAGTAAGACCATGACAGCTTAAATTGTTTTCACTTAACTTATTTCCAGGGACATCTCAGAGTTAGCCTACCTACCTTTGGGCTGAGAACTGCAAAGGGCTAACTTACTTTTTGACTTGTTTGAGATCATGTTATTTGCCATTTCTTAATGGAATACTGACAACTTGGGATCATCCCAGCATAATCTTGTGTCACTGTCTGTGCTGGATGAGAATTCAGACAAGCCTTTAGCTGTTACGTATTCCCAACAGTGTTCTTCAGCTCACTGAATCAATATCTGTTGTAGGTTCTGTAACAGCAATTCCAAAGGAGAAAATGCTTTTTCTTTTCCCAGGAGAACAAGGAGATTAATTGATTAACTCTTGTTGGCTCACCAAAGTGGTAGCATCCTTCAAAGATGTCCAACTTAAGAAAGGGTATTCTGAATTTCTGTCTCTGACAAAACTAGCTTTTCAAGGGTGAAAGAAGTTATCTTCTGTGTTCTTCCTGTGCAGTGAACAATCTCTCTGTCTATTCAGATTTGAAAATGCCCAAACTATAGTGGATGTGTCTTTTAAGATCAGTTGTTCTGCTGATGCCTAACTAACATCAGAATGGTAACAAGTGCTGTTCTGATTTGATCCAATCTAGACAAACTGCTGCATGATTTGGCTTGGGTTTTGAATTTATGTGGGCTTCAGTTGCTTGTGTCTACCATGGTATTTTAGCATAGAAAATGGAAATAACTAGCTAATCAGATATCTGTAGTGTGTAACACATCTCACTGCATTTTAAAGACTAGGACAGCCTGTAGTGATTTATATAGAGACATCTGGTGTTCTTATGATGTTTTCAGATCTTAGGGTTGTAGTTTCTAACCAGTGAGGTCTCAGCATGTTTCAGGTGAGGCATGAAGGCTGAATTTATTCTCTTATCTCCCCTTTCTTGCTGCAGAGGAAAATCAGCAGCACAGGAAGATCAGGGTGTCTTTTAGCACCTGCCCCACTAAGATGCTGGGTCTGATGTGGCTTTGTCAGAGTCCTGCAAGTGAAATTTCTCATACTGTCCAAATAACTTTTTTTTACTCTTGCCCTTCCAGCACTGAACCTCTTGTGTGACATTCATTGCTCCTCCCTCTGTGCCATTTTTCATTCACAGCCCCAGTAACTCTTTGGGTTGTTAACATCTCAGTCTCTGGTGTTCCTCCACATCAAGATCCAATTTCACATAAATGCAGATGGGGACAAGGAGCAAGAGGGAGAGGGCAAGGAGGTAGCAGCCTAGTAGTGACAGCAGCTGGGTGGAGTTGAAGATTTGCTGGGAAAGATTGCTCTGGATTACAGTCTTTTTGCCTTGTTCCCTTTTGCAGTACAAGGGCAACATAAGTACTTTTAACCTTCTAAAGGGCAATGTTCTTGCAGTCTCCTTTATGGTGACAGAAGAGAGCACCTTACAGGGTTGGAGGATGGTTACGTTGGCCAGTGACTGGCAGGTTCCTGTAAAACATACCCCTTGGCATCGCTGACCCCAGGGGCTGTGCAGAAAGTTTCTGCTGTGATTTGAAACTGCAAGGTTCACTGTCCAAGAAAGCAAGTGAGGGAGATACAGTTTTAGTGCAAAGACCATCTTTTAGAAAAAGGCAGGTCAGGAGTGCAATTTCGATGGGGCACAACTACAGATTGTGCTATGAGATAAAATATGACATCTGGTTTCCTGCACAGCCCCTTGTGTCTAACGCTGTGGCTGAGCTTTGGCTGCAAACTCCAACGCCTCTGTGAAGTTTGCAGAGGCTTCAATACCTCTGTGAAATATTAAGGCTGTCTTTTCTTTCCCTACATATTGTCAGGACTCCTACAAGAACCTAGTATCTCTGAGGCCTCTGTCTGTGTCAAATGGGGTTGAAACTGGGCAGTTAGGTTTAAAAAGGGAAAATAAAACCCAAACCCTATGTGGCAGGAGGAGTCAGGAAGACAACAGAAATTACTGAATTTGCTGCTGTTTACTTCAACAGATGTGGTAAGATTTATTTTTCTTAGAACAGCTTGAAAAAAAAATAAATAAAACAAACCAACCCTACAATATATTTTAATGTCAGACTGCAGGTAAAACATATCTGAAAATCCAAAGCCAGTATCTGTAACAATTGTTTCACACAAGATACAAAATCATCCACACAAAACATATCCAAAGAGTGGAAAGTATTTTCTATTCTCCCTGTGGACTCTATCCCTGTGTATGGGCAAGATAAGCCACCAAAAGAGTAGCAAAGCCAATGAAGTTTTAATCCAATTGACCTGTGATCTATTTCACTACTGGTTTACCAGCCATAATGACCCCTATTTGTCTCCTCCTTGCATGTCTAGGGTCAGCACTGGTGCTTGGGGTAAGAAAGAGTATTTGCAGTGGCTAGTGGAGAGCCACATCCATACTAGTTGACTGGCTGCTTCCAGCCCAGACGTGACCTAGCTAAGTTTCTCCTTTGCTCTCCCTAAAATGAGGCATGAATTTGAATGTAGCTCATCTTCTCAGCTGCTGATTCTCAGGAAATGAGTTGGGATTTTTATCTGAGCTATTTCCTCTGATGGAAATTGGCTAACAGATTCAAAAAATAATAGCAGTGGATGAGATGAAGAGACTGTAAAAAAGAAAAAGAAAAAAAAAAACCTTGCTTTTTTTAGATGCAGAGAAAAAAAACCTAGAGGAGTTCAGGGACCTTCGTGTAAAATATATATATATATTTTTTTTTTTTAAAATTCTACTGGAAGTTAGCTGATAAATTTAAAACTGTTTGACTCTGACATGCATGAAAATACAGAATGAAGCCGGGAAATTTATGGGAAAGGTGGAGCATCCTTTGCTCGGCCTCTGAAGCTGTTCCCCAAAAGGTGGCAGTCTCTGCTAGCAGGAATGTGTCCGTCTCTTGCAAATGGATGCTTTTCCTTAAGGTTCATTCAGTTCTATGTTCTGCATTCGTTGGGGTTTTTTCCCTCCCCTCCTCCCCCATAACCTTTATCTTTCAAACGAGAGCAGCAGCCTATATATTTGACAAATATTTGTCTAGCACTGTAAATGCGCACAGACTTAAAAATGACCTTTGAGTTAAACCAGAGCAGATTCCCGCACAAAAAGGAATTGGTTTTAGTTAGGCTTTTCTCCTACGCTGTATAAACAGAAATTATTAGAATGCATGCTATGAATGCTTCATCTCTGCATCTGTGGCTGTGCTTCCGCAGCTTTTTAAACATTGTCACACCTACAGCTGTTCCCCAAAAACCATTCCAAAGCCCCAGACCTGTACTCTCTGGTTATAAGGAGAGCTTCCTGACTTCTTCAGTGTTTGCTCCGTTTGGGGTCAGGACCTGAAGCTGTCCTTGTGTCATAATTCAGACCTCGTGGAGCTGATGCACTCTTTGCTTACCGATGTTTTTCTAGTGGAGCTGTGTTTTACTTCCCTGCCTGGACTCTACAGCTCCACAGGCACAGCTTTTTTCTGAGCCACTGCTGGGTCTGACAGCAGCAACAAGCCTGCGGATTCTCCTGCAAGATCCGGCCAGTGGTCATCATGGGAGGAGGGGGAATGCAGTTCATACCCTGATGTTTCCACCTCCCCCCACCCCCATCACAGCCTTATACACATGATTTCCTCATCTACTTCTGGAGACTTCTCCCTGGAGAGCTCAATGAATGTAAGGAAAGGAGTGGAAAATGTTTGAAGAAGCAGCTAATTCTGTCCTTCCATTTGGGGACAGAAACCCAAGTTTACCTCTTGGGACACTCAGACATGTCCTGGTTGTTGCTTATAAACAAATGGAAAAACAGACTTTCCAGAATGGCTCTTTTGTACTTTTGTACTGAAAATTATATTTCAGGCCCTTTTTGAGGTAGGGCTAAATTAACAATGATATTCTAGAAACAAATTTGCTGGGAGTGACCTGTTTCTATGTACAGGCACTCTGAAGTAGCTTTGTCTTTACTGCTTGACAATTTCCATGTCAGTCTGGTTGGAATGAAAGCATCTTCACATGAATAATGATTCAAACTTGCATAGTACTACCATTAGAAATTTCATTTAACTAAGCAGTTTTTATTGGTAAGTCTGTTCTAGGACTGTCTTTTCTCTTAAAAAAATTTATTAACAAATCTGACTTCTCAAAAATTATATGACTTGGAATGAAAACATGGATTTTTGTGTGTGTGTGTATGTGGAATTTTGTTTTGTTTTTAAGAATTCGTCTGCCAGATCCTGAGGAATTGATGAGCACAAGATATAGATGCTTGCCTTTCTACTGATTTTAGGAAGACCCTTTGGTTCCATTGTTGCCTGCATTGAGGCTTCACACAACAGAATAAGTAGTCAAAAGCCAACAGCATGGAAAAGGGCTAAGGGCAGCTCCACATCAGAGAAGGTAGATGAGATCTAGAGAAGATTCACATCAGATCAGCAGTAATTGTCAAATGCACTGAACAGCTTCAGTACAGTGGCTGATAGGATTGGGACTTCCTTTCCTGGGAGGAAAAAAGCTAGTGAGAAGGGATGGACAAAAGTCTTTTGATGTCACAGGGAAGGAGAAGATGAAAAGGAATTGGTTGCTTGCTTGCTGCTTGTAATATGAGATCCGGGGACAAGAAAAAAATTTAGTGCATATGGGATTTAAAGCAAGAGGCAGTTGTTTGTAGCATCTAAGATGTTGAGCAGAGGCTTGAAGTGCTAGAACTTCACATGGGTTTAAGAGTTCTGGGTTTAAGGAGTCCCACAAGAGACCTGTGAGTTGTGTTGACCCCAGCAGAGTAATCTGGTGAGGGGTTACCACCGGTCTTATGTTTTTTCCCCAAGCACATGGTATTTGCAAGTGTTGGAAACAAGGCTAATCTAGGCTGCAGAGACTGATGTGGCCGAAAGATGGTCCCATCCACTATGGGTAATAACAACTATGGGTGTTGTGATTTTTAATGCTGTAATAACTGTATTTTCATGTGGATAAGAACTAGTTTGAAAGTAAAATTAGTACAGTCTTTAAAGGTTTTCTTTCTCTCTCTTTTTAAGTAATCACGACTTCTAAGTAACTTTCCTCCTTGTAAAGAAATACTTCACATATGTGATCGGAAATTAGATGATTTGAATTATTTCACAATCGGTGTAGAATTTGCTTCCTTTTTTTTTTTTTTTTTACCCTTCCCCCTCTTCTTGGCTTGGTACGCTACAATTCCTCACTAGGGGCCAGATTCTGGGAGATGAATGTCAAAACTCCCACAGAGTTTCCTGGAGGCATTTGGCAGAGGAAAAACCACAATTTTTTTTCTACTGGAAAAGCTTTTTCTTTGGTTTTGTTCTCTCTTTTTTTCAAACTGATCATATTTTGGAGCATTTGTTTTGCTCGTGTCTTGATTAAAGAAAAATAAAGAAAAAACCAACTAAACAGCTAGCTCGTTCCTCCCTTGTGGGTACAATGTCCACGTTTGCCCTGCACACATTGCAGAAAGTTGCTTAAATGTAGCCAAGCTGCCACTGTCATTAACAGAAACACTTTAATGAATTGTTTTAAAGGTTTTTAAAGCTCTCCTTTCCTTTCTTTCCCAGATAAATTTCTGTTTATTTTTGCTAGCTGACATTTGAAACCTGTTGAAACACTGGAAACGTACTTGGTTAGGCACTATCTAAACGTTCCAGAGTGGTGGAATAGTCAATAATTCAACAACAAACTAGCCCAGCTGTGAGTTATGAGGCACTAATAAAGTTACATAACTTTTTTTTCTTTGTTATATTTCTATAATCTACTAGGGAATAAATTTCCTAATCAGATAAGGAAAGGAATGAATGTTAAATACTTCACTTTAAAATAGACCTGGAGTTTTAGTTTCTTTGGATCTCTGTTGCAAAGATGTTTGGATCAAAGCTTATTTCTTTAATGACAAATAAATTGCATTAAACACAATTATATGCCTTTCATGAAGATTCAAAGACAGAGCTTGTCAGGCATGCAAATATTTTTGTACATGCATTACAGGTTTCTTCTGGGCTGGGCAACTTCTAATTTAATTTAAGAAATGAGTGGGGGAGACTCATATTTATAATAATAAAATCACTGTTTCAGAAGAAAAGAGTAGGAGCCTGTTTGCTGCCTTCAGTGGGCTTTAGATCAGAAGCAAAATTATCACAGCTATCTCTAATGCTATTAAAATTATTGTAATAAACTTCCTTTTCTTCTCTTCAGTATCCACATGGAAAATCTTGTAATCTCTGCTAATTTTGAGGCAACAGTTTCCCTGGCTTTATTAGAGACTTTCCAGAACTGTGTTAATGAAACAATGAGACATGACAGGTTGGGTGTTATGGTCTAATAATGATCTGCCTTGGAGGTTAATGGCACTTGGCTCACAGCCTCCTGGTAATAGGCAGCGTGTGCACTAACTGCCCAGGTGTAGTGTTACTAATTCACTTTGGTTTACTCCAGGCTGTATGTCCATCATCGAAACATTTGGGCCTTAGATCTTCAGCCCCAGCTTAGACTGGTGTTTGAGGAAAATGGCAAGATTTTGCCAAGTAAAAGTAACGCGTCTTAAAATAGGGACTTCTTCTAATGCCTTACCTTGTGGTGTGCAGGGAGCTGCCTCCTGCAGGAGGGGCAGGAGCAGAGGCAGGGTCAGAGGAGCCTTCCTTCTGCCATAGTGAAAATAAGAAAACTGAAACCAAACCACCTACCTATCATCGTGTGACCCCAAGGCCTGTTTGGCTATGTTATGAAGTAGAGCACTGGGTATGTATGCTGCTGGGTGGGAATGATGCAGATGCTGCTCTTGACTGAAACACCACCACCTGTAATTCTTAGTTTTTGAGTTACTTCACAAACCTAAGTGCTGCCCTGCGTGCGGTGGAAAAGGTCCCAGAAGAGTAAATTCAAATCTGATTCTCACCTGATGAATTTTTCTTGTGGGTAAACAGGCTTGGGAACCCAGCATTAATTTCAGGTGCTGCAGTTGTTGTCACACTGAATACGTAAAGGATTCATATTTCTGTACTTATAATCAGTTACCTAACTAAGAATCACTTCCAGAGTGAAGTGCCTCCACTGTTTGGAGGCAAGGGGATACAGTAGTGCTGTGTATTTGGTTTGATGTTTGTCTAGAAGAGTGATTTTTTTTTTTTTTTTTTTTTTTACTTGTTGTGGTATGGTTTTTTTTTTAATTAGTGTTTAAAATGGGATTTTTTCTTAAGAGCCCTATAACTCTGTGGTGATGTTGTCCAGTGATAAAAATAGCCTCTTGCATGGGAGAACTATGAATTTATAGTTCAAAACAAATCCCTTAAATGCTGTCCAGAAGAGGATAGATAACTGATTTGAAGTGAAGAATACTAAAATATCACCATTTCTCTGTAATACCTGCTGGCCCAATTCTTTCTGCTGAAACTTCAGTTCCTGAAAAGAGTAAAGATGCTGCTTCTGTGAGGTTGCTGCAGCTCTGCCCTCCAGATGCATCAATGTCTGAAGGGGTGTCCCTCCATGAGAGCGTTGCCTGCAGCCTAACCTCATGGGAGACCAGGTGTGCTGTGGGATGGAGTAGCTCAGGAAGCCGGAGCTCTATTTCTGGCTTTGTCAAGGACCTGGTGTATGACCTGGGGAAAGGCACTCTGCCTCTGCCTGCCTGTGTTTCCTTTCCTGTTTATCTAGCCTGTGCACTCTTCAGGCAGTTTTCTCTGACTGTGTTCAGTGCTGAGTGTCTATTTCTACTCATCTCTGAAGGGCTATTTATCCACCTTCTGATGGTGGATAAATTAAGAGACAAGGAGGTCCATCATGATCCTGGCCAGGGATTTGCCTATGAACAGCAAACACATCTGCTCTTTCCTGTGAAGAAGAGATGGTTCTTTCTGTCACAACTGTTAAGTTACTTTTCCCACAGTTAAATTGCCATGATCGAAGTTACAGAGAATTATTAATATAGTAACCACTGCTTTTTTAAAGGTCAGAATGGACTTGAGAAGGTAAGGTGCTGAAACAATAACTTGTTGCGTGTAAGTCTCTCTTGATGATTAGAGTACATTACGAAACATACTTGTGATATGGAGTAGTGACAACAACTAATGTGCAAGTAATAATAATTCAGAAAAGAGTATTATATTAGGGGGAAAATACATCACTAGTGGCCTGAGGTAGGTGAGGCAGCTGCATCCCCAGGTCTAGCCAGCAGTGAGGCTGATGATGTATTCCTGGGCATTAGTGAAGTCTGCATCCCACTCCCCTGTCTGAGATATATATAATTTTTGGTCCTCGTCTCCAGCAGCCAATTCCCCTGCATTCTTGCCTGTAGAGACATCCCTGGCTCCCAGGCCAATTCAGCTCCTTACCAGCTAGTTCCACTTGTTCTTTGCACTCACACGCTCCCTTTGCACACCTGCACTCACTCCATGGACACATGGGTCCTCCTACCCATGATCTGACTCCAGTAGCTGCACTCAGATTCCCATACACACACACACACATAATGATCAGAGAATCTTTCACACAGTAAAAGAGTCAGACAAGAATTTAGTAAGAAGATAGGGCAGGGTGCAGCCAGACTAGTGTACCAACCAAGCAACTGGTTATATGTGACCAACTTTTTATATCTCCTTACCTCCCTATTTTCCCCGTACTTGTTCATCTCCAAATCACCTAAATCCATCCCTTTTCCAGCTCTGTCTTCCCTAAGCATCCTATAATAAGTCTTGTGCTGTCCCAAAATGCTTCCCTATACCCTCGGGCAGCAATTCTTCTCCATCCAAAAGGTGCTCTAGTGTTGACTCATCTTGACTCTTGATGAGTTTCACACCTGGACACTGGGGCTGAGGTCTTACTGGGACAGCCCCAGGAGGGGCCCAGGCTGGGTGTTCCTTCTTCTGAATCCTTAATTTTAGTTCCCACCTGCCATTGTGCCTCTGTAAATATCAGGCAGTTCTAGGCTGGTGGCTCCTGTGATGGACTTGCAAATAGGCAGAGCAGAGTATTGTTTAGACTTCCCCTCCTGCCAGTATCTCTTGATTCTCATTTGAGTGCATGCAGATGAATTTTTATCATATAATCTATCACTCTTAAAGTTTTACTTTTAGCTTCGCAAATGGCTAGGGAAAATGTGAGTAAGCAGGAAAACCAAAATCTGTAGCTGGCTAATTCATGGCCACCCAATATGCTTAGTGCCTGAGAAACGCATGCATCATCCTTGTCAAAACTATATAGTGAAACCTAAGGCAAAACAACATAACTACTTTTCCATCTCTTGCTTGCTATTTTTTTTTTTAAACATCATTCTCCAAACTGTAAGTACAAAACCATAATTCGTACACAGAGCAGATACAGCAACTTCAAAAATGGAAATCAAGCAGTAAACCCTGAGGCAAGATAACAAAATCTTGGTTGCCACTAGTGTGTTACAGAAGCAATGATGATATATGGAACTGTATGGCTTCATGGGAAGATGAGATAGGAAATGTTTATGAAGGTTAACACAATTTCTGTACAAAAATTGAAGGGCTTTATCTGATGATGATGATGATGGTAACAAAATCCCAGTTTTGTCCTGATAGTTAGGTTGCTTTTCCTGATAGTTATTAGTTGGGCTGTTGTCTGTAGCAAAGTGAAAGCCAGATGGTTCCCTCTTCCACTTCTGTATCATCTAGTTACCAAATTCTTCTAAAAACTATCAGCCTTCTTGTCAGCATGGGCAAATGTCAGACCTGAAAACAACTCTGCTTGTCTTTTCCAGAAATGGCTTCTTTTGCAAATAAAAAAGGAAGCTGGAAGAAAAGCACGAATTGTGAGTCTTTGTCTTCCAAGTGATGCTGGGTGGTGGCTGCACGTTGAGCACAGAGCAGCCTTTTATGAAGAAGTGCTTGCTCCAATTTGAGCAGGCTGAGTGCAGGGCTCTGGCTGGTCAGAGCTTGTGTGAGAGCTCCGTGGACATACAAAGGGATTAGCTGACGGCAAGCCAGAATTAAATAATCAAATAGAATCTCAGGTCTTTTCCAAGCTAAAAAAAAGATTCTACAGCCTTAACTACTCCAGAGAACTGTGTTCTATGCAACCCACAAATGCAGTTGAACTGGTACTGCCAGTGTTGTGGTATTTCTATATTAGAGTATCTTTCTCATTCATTTCCATGTAGGAAACTATGAACAATGCTAGTAGAAGATACTTAAATAAAGCTGTTTCTGAGTCACTGTACCAATGGTCTCAAGCAAACACACTTTCTCACTGTTGTAGTGACTTCCTGGTGACTGGGGAGGACCTTGTGTGATGGCACTTTGCACATGCGTGTGCATCAGTACATACAAAGCCTTTAAGTGAAACCTACCCCAGACACAGTCATCCCTTTATGCCTTCAGTGGGAAGGCAGCTGAGTGTGCTGGGTGGGCAGGGAGCCTGCTAGTGGAAATCCAGACCTGTCTTTTCAAGGAGCTCTGAAAAATGAATGAGTGGAGATGACGATGAGGTCAAAATGGGTTACTCAGGGAGTAGTGTAAATTACGGTCACAAAATTTGGCCCTGCAGCATAACCTGGAAGAAGAAAACTGTGTTAATAATGCTTTGAGGCACAAGGGAAAGGATTAACAGGATAAACCGTTCTGCTGTTTCTTAAAAGAGTAAATTCCTTGTACTTTTTTACTGATATTATTTTCCAGGTGCAAACACATAAGAGAGCAGTTATAGCTACTCTGTGATGTGTCCTGTGCCAGAAGCCTTCTGCCCTCTTCCCAAATGGGAATTAGTTATATTGTTCTGAGCAGTTGTGGACAAATACTAGACAAATTCACCAAGAGCAAACCTTCTATGATAATCTGGGTAAAGCAACAAGAACTTCAAAGCGAAAATAAAACATACATATATTTTTCCACCTACAACCTTATTATTCCACTCTATATTTATTATTCTGTATTTTGACCAGGTAGTTTCTAATTTCTTTTGCCTCCTTCTGATAAAACAATTTGTTGGTTTAATTGAGGTTTTCTGATCTGAAAACTGATGCCTAGCACTTTTTTCTCTTTTCTTTTTTTTTCCCACGAGAACCTCTCACTTTGTGGTTGCTTGAGGAAGTTGACTTAAGCAATTTAAAATGTAGCTGTGGCTTATATAGAAAAAGACACTGGCCGTTAACACAGAAATATATGCCTAAATATGCTAACAGGTGCAAGAGCTGTCTAATCACATGATGGCTACAGGAAACCTATTAACCATAGTGTTTGGGTCAAAGACAGGGCATGCTGATAATTAAATACAGAAAGTCAATTTTTTTTTTGCCATGTCTATGTTTTTTTTCTTTTTTTTTCTTCCTCTCAGTTTTTCCTGCTGCTGCCTGTGCTTATAGCTGAAAGTTGAAGTTTTCTGTGTTCTAGAGTTAGTATGAAAGCTTGTGACGCTCATTAAAATAAGTGACAGTCATAGCTGTAGTATGAACAGAAATAGAGGTGTGAGGTTAAGCAGATGTCAGCATTCATTATGAACTTCTGTGCTCTTTCAGGTTTCAGGTCACAGCTTCCAAATACTTTCTACATACTGCTAAAATAAAGTTCCTGAAAACATAATTGTGAAAAATCTGAAGTTATTGTCTAAGTTATTGCTTAGATTGCCTTTGGCTCTACTAGCAACCTTTGGGCTTTGGTTTTTTTTTTTTTTAGGGCTAGGACTTCCCTTCCTCATTGTAAGGAGAGAGCTCACACACACACAAATCTTTGGAGTAGATTTCAACTTTAATACGGAGGGGCCCTCTTCTATACTACCTATTCTATCAGGTCTGTACTCTGGGTATGTAAGTGTGTATGTAGCCGACCTCTAAGTTCTCTAGTAAAAATTGGTTGGCTTTCTGCATCATAGGTTTCTGTAGGCAGAGGAACTCTGGTGATTCATCCTTAGCTGTGATCCAAAGCATTTCACACCCTTGATACTGACGGGCTTGCTGGGTGAATGTTTGATGTGCAACTTACCATTTTATTGTTGGGGGGGGGGGGGGGGGGGGGGGGGGGGGGGGGGGGGGGGGGGGGGGGGGGGGGGGG
>JAVSBS010022867.1:10255-32475 GCA_033124195.1 Coracias cyanogaster | reverse complement strand
CTCCTTCCCAGGTGCAGGACTCTGCACTTATTCTTGTTGAACCTCATGAGGTTCCTCTTTGCCCAGCTCTCCAGTCTATCCAAATCCTGCTGAATGGCCACACAACTTTCAGTTTATTAATTGAATTTATTAATCATAAATAAATAAAGGTCAACCATTCACAAGGAATAGAAGCAATTTCTGTTAATCTTCTACTAATTATTTAGGTATGCAACCTTCATTTAAAGTGTTTCTGACAATCCTTTCTGTGAGCTAAATAGTACATTTGAAAAATGAGCCCTCAATAAACACGGTGATTTTCATAATATTCGTTTATTCTATGTGAACTCCTAATTCATGTGATTAATGGGAAGTTTTGTAGTGTTAAAAATCATTATGTGAGGTAATAACTGTGAATACATACTAATATTTTCCTATTCAATATTCATACCTGCAGCAACCAATCCATAAACTACAAAAACTAGAAGGAAGAACTTAGTTTGACCCGTTTTTCATGCACTGGGCCAAGCTGTCTGGGGATGTGGCTGAACCACTATTCTTGCCGAGATTTTGAGGATGTGAAGGTGTGGGGACAGTGGGACAGGGTTAGGTGGTGGATGTGGTAATGTTGGGGTAATGGTTGGACTCGATGATCTTGAGGGTCTTTTCCGACCAGAGTGATACTGTGACCATTAATTGAGCAAACAGAATGCTTTTCAGAAATCTTTAACTTAACTCTTTCATCACTGAAAAGAATTTCAAGATAAATACTGGTCATATATTGTAGTAAGGACACCTTAATCTATTTTTGTTCACTATCAAATTAACATAGAGGTCACTTGACACTGTAAGTTCAGTAGCCTAGCAATCCTTGCTCAGCTCCTGGATAACCATGCAATAATAGACGGAAAAAATCCTTCTGGCTATGGATGGACCAAAAACTTTAGTCCTTGTATTCTCCTTGGAATGCTGGATACTCTTGTGAATTAGACAGGTGCTCTTAACTTTGATAACCTTCTGAGATGTAGCATAGCAACTTTCATTCTCCTGCCAGATGATGGAGAATATCAAGAGGGGTTGCTGTAAAATGATTTTATGATGAATTCATCATCATATCTGGATGCTATGGAAGTGAATTCTTGTAGAATGCTGACACATACTTGAAATTTGTTTATCCTTGGAAATAGCAAAAAAAATTGTTGGAATTTTAACTCACTCTCATGCCTTTAAATTGACTCCCTCTTATCACATCTGCAGTCTCCTGAAAGAGTGAAATCGCCAGTAAAAAATGAACAGAGGATGTTCAGAATAAATGACCATCAAAAAAAGTAACAAAAATGTTCAGAACCTTCTGAGCAGGAGGCTGTGTGAAATTAGACATTTGGCCTAAGTTTCCTTCAATAGAAGAAAGAGCGGAAGAAAATGAGGCAAAAAGTAGAACAAGCAAGCAAACTAACAAGCAGTGCATCAATTCAGTGCTATCAGAGAGCCTGAGAGACAGAAAGAAATAGGCAAATATGATTTATACACTTAATATTTTTCCATGGCTAAGGTATTCTGTGGCAGCATATGTAAGTATCTAAAATCCATATCATCTCCACTTCACAGGGAATAGTTATGAGATCTCACACCATAAAGGTACTTCCTTGTGTAAGCATTTATGATTATTGTGAGTCTTCAGCTTGCTTATTTGTTGTTTGCACATGCCCTTGACAAGAAATGATGACTCCACCAGTATAAATTAATAAGGTTTTACTGTATTTTACTGCTTTTTCTTCCACACTAAGTTTCTAACTGAACTACAATTCAGATTTAGTTACTTTAGAAAATATCTTTATATTGGTTCTTACAAGACTTTGTTAGATTTAAAAAAAAAAAAAAATCAAAGATAAGGAATGGACAACTGAAAAATCCTACTGGATGACTTCACCTTGACATTCTGCTAAGCTCAACCTCTACTAAAGCTACAAGTTTTGCATTAAAAATATTGAAGAAAGATTTGCAGTCCAAAAATGAAATTGTAATGAGGGTATCTTACAGCTGAGGTACTGTTTCAGCATGATAAATTTAGGACAGTGCAAAAATAAAGCAAAAATATTCCAAGAGAAAAAAATAATTTTTTTTTTTACTGTGTTTTTCCGAGCTCCATCAAAAAGTAAGACTGACATGCAGTTTGATAATATTTTAGAAAACTATATTTTCTTCAGTAGAATAAATCTCTAAAACGAAAAACTATTTAGGAACAACAAATGTATTCTTTATTGTAATAGTTTTCTTTGGTCACGGTCCATATAATATCAGCTTTTCTATAAGGACTCCGTGTTGCAAGAAAAAAATTGCAGGATGACAAGATAGTAGCATATATCTGCAGGATGGTAGGTTATTAAACTAGTCTCTCCTAG
Source organism: Coracias cyanogaster (assembly GCA_033124195.1). Lineage (NCBI taxonomy): Eukaryota > Metazoa > Chordata > Aves > Coraciiformes > Coraciidae > Coracias > Coracias cyanogaster. The sequence goes on along the minus strand of JAVSBS010022867.1, from coordinate 30,094 downwards.
AAGCTAACCTCTCTGCACCATTAGTAAACTATTTCCAGTTTATGTCATTTTGTTCAGGGTTTTGTAAGGTGGATCTCACTAAAACATAAATTTCTTATTCAGTGGGACTCAAATACAGTCATGGAGGATGGTTTTGAAGACAGATTAAATCTCAGAGCTAGGATTGTCAAAAACCTGAAGAACCAAGTACTCTGACTGTCAGGTGAGATGCAGATTCCAGCACAAAATGTAAATTTCACACTATTTCTTACCTCCAAAACACACTCTATTGCTTTGAAATGTCTCAAGTCATGACAAAGCAGTATTCGCCACACCCCAAAAACATCTAATCTCACTCAATATACAAGCGTAGCAGTAAAGTGAATTAGAGAGCAGACTTAGTATTTAATTTGCAACAGCAATTATTTTTGTGCTAACACAAGACATTAGAAAAAAGAAACCAAATTCTTACTCAAAAGTTACAAGTATGAACAGTTAGCTACCTGTCAAGCTGCATAAGCCTTTAGCCGGTATTATTTATGCTGGGTCAAAGAGCTGTAGATGCCCTACAGAGACAGGATGAAGCTAATTAGAAAATTTGATAATTTCTTGGTACCTACTTTACCTACAAAGTTATCACTTATCTCTTAAGAATCTAGGTCTAAGAATCTGCAATCTGTTCTGAAATGGAGTTGACATTTTTCAAGAAGAATATCCACAATCTGAAACTTCAAAATACCACAAATTCATACTAGCTTTTTACAATATCTAGCTTTTTTTTTTTAATCCTACCTCTGAGTCATCTGCTTGTTTAGAACATACAAAGCAAGACATGTTTTCCAGCTGTTTCCTACAGAAGACTAAGTAACTATATTACCCCGACACTGTCATTAATATTTTCTGTTTACTCAACCTAGGGGCTGCTCTAATGCTTCTCACTTAAGTAACACACAAGATTTCAGTGACTGAATATATGTGGAAAACAAAATAGTGGGAAGAAAAGATCAGGAAAGTGTATGGTTTCTTTTTCCTTAGAGAAACAACACCATCTTTTAATGTTTTGAAAGACTGTCAAACTGATATTTTGGCAGCTGATTTATCCACTGACTCCTGGCTTTAACACTTCTTCCACCACCAAAGGCTGAAAATTCCTCATTAACACGACTGTGACAGATCATCATACCAGATAGTACCACTAAACAATTAAGAACTCATTAAAAGTTTCTTTTCAGATTATGTAAACCATAGTCATTTACACTGTTACTGTATTTTGGAAAATAAAAAATACATGCAACTATTACACAATAGAGAACATCTACAAATAGGCAGAAATATAAATATGAAAAGGCATTAGCAGCAGAAAGAACAATGTATAATAAATAAAGCATGTAAGAATTTAATGAGTCAAGTCTTGCTACGAATTAGTGACTAAGTGAATTACTGAGTAAAATGGATATTTCTTCTGCAATGCAAATATTTTATGTGCAACCAGAAGACATCATATACAAGAAATCTAATCTTTACTCAAATTGATCTGAAGTCTGGTCTTACTCTTAAGTTCAAGTATCATGCCAAAGCTATCAATATTCTACCTTTGAGGTTTATTGCTCCTGCACTGGACAAATTGCTACTGGACATCAGATCTATGTGGAGGGTAAGAAGGGAATGTGTTTTTCTTTTCAGTATCACATAGCTCCTTCTCAAAGAGGCCTTTAAAGGCTTTTGTGAAAACAATGCTTCATAACGTGAGAGTGTGAGCATATTCTTTTATTGGGTAGTGTTTACGGGGACTAGGAAGTAGAAAAAGTAGGACATTAGGAAATATCTATGTTTCATAGTTAAGTGCAGAAATTGGTGGAACTGATTTTGCAGAAAGTCGGATTTACTTACAGATTTATCTACAATGGAAACATCTTTGCTCGAGCATGCTGCTCAAATTCACTTATAATCAATAGAGAGAAAAGCTCATGTAAGCATGGCTCATGCAACCCATTCTAGGCACCAACCCATGGGTAAAACAATTTTTTCCTTAGAAGTGTCTGCTTTCCTCCGCAACTACAAAGAGGGGCTGAATAAAGGGTTCAGAGGTAGTCAGATACTTTGCAGTCAGAAGAATCCACACAAAGTTTGGGCTACGATGAAAGAGGGAAGGTAGAAACATGTCAGGAGTAAAAAGAGAGAAAGGAGAGTTATTTTAAGTACTATACAACTATATTTTAGCTACTATATGAGAAACAAATGTGAGAGCGACACGCTAGACATCATGTCTTGCTGCCAGTAGCTGTACTGCTCTCGGGACCAAATTACAGCCTGCATATGGTGCTGCAACCTCCTGTGTAGGTACCACAACTCCTTGAAGGATCTCTAGTGTGATAATTCACAGAGGGACACGGGGAGATTTCACGGTGGGAACCAATGACCATTTGACTCTGATGACAAAGTACAGTTGCTGCGGTAAGACAGGTGCCATGAGCTCGCAGTCGTGCTGCTGCACAGAGTTCTGAGCTGGCAGCAGGTGTTCTGCAAAAGGCAGCACATTCTATCTCACACATACATATAATTCTTGGAGAAAAAAATCCTGGAAGAGAAACTGCAAAGGTAGCATGGCTAGATATTTCTACTTCTCAGCAGAAATAATGAGCCTGTATACAGTGACAGTTATCTCTATCAATGAGCAGTATGTCAATATATGAGCAGATGATAGAAATTCATATGAAAATCATCCTACAGAAATAGAAAGCCTCTACATCAGGGCTGAATGGCAGAGAACTCAAGAAGAACATGATAGCCACCAAAAACTATGTAAATTCTTACTCCTAGGAAGGTTCAAGCTGTTAAACATCTCCTGGATGCAACATAGGATGCAGCTTCAATGAACCATCTGGTTTGTACCTCACGTGTACAGCTCGTTTCTGGCACTAACTTTTGGACCAAATAAAGAAAGATCTGGAACAAGATCCTTGCCAAGTAAAAATGGAGTTGTTATTTTCTTGAAGGTTAAATCCACTTGCAATTTGTGCACAATCCATCTTTCCGCTAGTATTAGTTAAGTAAGTACTAGCTGCATCACAAGACCCTGAGCAAGTGTTAGAATGGATTTATCAACAGGAGTTTGTTGCAGGATTGCACCAGTAGGTGAAGAAAAATGCTGTGATGGCATTCAGCTTACTACTGAATCAGAAAAAAACCCCAACAACCCAATGTCTGTTGAGAAACAAACCAACAACCCAATGTCTGTTGAGAAACACCCCTTCAGATTAAGTCTGTTGGAGGAAAAATTATTCCTGGAAATGCATCTTCAGACATCCTTGTCAAAAAAAATGTTTAGAGGAGAAAGAAATGCAAAACAAAATACTTTTTTTACATAAATCTAAGCAAAATAGAAATAGCGAAAAATCATGTAAGGTTATAGTCCCAAGAATGCATTTTCCTATTAAACTCGAAAGCTGGGTAAACTAATGAACTAGTAAGTGGTATTATGCATCAAAACTCAATCTCTTACAATTGGCCAGCTCATGTGAGTTACACATCCAGCCGCACGCCCTTCATTGTTAATGTTTTATTTTTCATCTGTTAAGTGCATATTTCCCACTCATTTTCCCATTCATTTTCCAGACACAATATTTTCACAGTAATGTACTAATGGCTATGTTCGATGAAATATCTTCAGAATTAAACACTAAATTGTAAATGAAACATGATGAAAACATAATTTTTACAAAGACTTGTATATGTGTCAGTGATTATACTGAAACAATGGTTATAGAAAACAAAGTGTATTGCGTTTTCTTTAAAAAAAAAAAGAAAATTTTACTCAGAAAAAGACAGTTTTAAGTTCTGCATTAACTATTGAGGCTGAAGTTTCCACTTTTGGAAAAAACTGTAGACAGGCAACAACACCACTCACTTGGATCTCATTTATTTTGAATACCTGATCATATAGTACTATATTAATCAAAAATAAAAGCCATAAACCTAAAAAATAACCGATTAAGTATCAAGTTATTAACAAAATACTGGCAGAATGCCTAATTTCTATGAGAACCTTGCAGACACCAGTGTCAATATATATAATTGAATTTTAATGAGAGGTGTTTGCTCATCAGATATCTATGTCTAAGCATCATAAGGAATATTTCTACACAATTGCATTTACAGCCCATACAGGTTGTTGCATCTCATTCCACATTACCACTTCTGAACAAAGATGTTTAAATATCACTGACATAAAAGCTCTTGACAATATTGTTGTTACGAGTAACATTATTGTAAATTTAGGCTGTTTACCAGGCATATATATTTTGCTGTAGACTTGCAGTAATATTGAACTTTTTATTGGGAAGAAACAAATAACATTGTCTGTATAAATTTTCTTATATTTCAAAGAGACAGCTGACAATGACAAGTATTGTTTACCACTGCTATTGTGTCTAGGAGCATTAGACAAATAGCCTATTCTGCTAAGACTGTATAAAAACACAACAAAATGCAATTCCCATCCCAAGGCATTGACAACAACAGTAATACATACCATTAAAAGATTAAATGGGAAATAAGAAATATATGGGATTTATAAAAAGTATATTACAGCAGACCATCAAATTATTGTAGGTGTCTCCCATTTTTTCCATGCAGGCAAGTTTTCATGGATTACATTATCTGCTTTAAAGTAGTAACAAGGAGTCATGGAGACATCAGAAGTTGAACAGACAAATAAAGTCTTCTAATGGTCAAATTGCTCATTAAAAATACATTGTGAAGGAATTACACCACAGTTGCATTCAAAAGTCTGCAGAAGAACAACATTGATTTTTATCTGACTCTTTTTCACTGTAAGTAATATTGCATCATTTCTACATAGTGATGTTGAATATTAATTCCTGTGCATAGGTTAGAACTCTTATTTCTAGTGTTTATCCCCTAAATTAAGAAGTAGTGATAATTTTAGCATCTTAATAACCTTGTTTCTTTCTTCAGAAAACATTATATTTGTTTTTCTAAAAAAATGTAAAAAAAAAAATCTGAAAAAAAAATCTGTCTATCTTTACCAAAGCCACCTGGAAAACCAGACACTAAAAGTGTCCTAAAGTGACCTAAAAGTGAAAACCTAGTTTTCAGAAAAAAAACCAAAAATATTAGACTTTGTTTTAATTGTCTTGCAATGGATATTTCAGCCAATAAATTAATGCATGTCCTTCCTCCAATGTCACTCACACTGTTTTATTTTTTAAAAAGTCATTTAGTGAAAGCCAGAGCTTTTACAAGAAAAAAAAATTTAATGATTTGATAACTTTTTAAAAAATAAAAAGAATACTGAAGCTACTATTTTACAAGGAAAAAGAGGTCTATGAAGGACCTTTTGTTTTTGGAAAACAAAAATATAATTGACTGGAACGTTGACAACAGTTTCCAGATCCTTAGAAAATTTATGCTGGCAAAAATTTTTTAGGTAAAAAAAGGAAAACAAGCTTTAGCACAATTTTTCCTTAATGGATGTACTTGTAGTAGGATATGGAAGTAGCAGCATCTTAAGACGGTACAAAACAAAGCTGCCCCCTCTCTGGTATTCCAGCTAGGATAGATAGCCTTCTGTCTTCATCTCCTGATTGTTACCTTACAAATAGAAAAATAGAGTCTAGCTTCTGTAATGGTCTTTAGGCTTATTGAATACTTCCATAGTGCAAAGACCAGTAGATTGAAGATCAGCCCTGCCATGTCCAGTCAGGTGTTATCCTTGCTCTTGGGATTTGTGAGGAGCTAGGGATCATCATATGACCTCTGCATCAATAGTAGATTGTCAGAGCCCAAACTCCTCCCACTCAGATAGGTATCTGTTATTTTCTCCTTAAGAAATCTATGGACTTTTTGCAAGGGCATGCAGTGATAGGACAGGGGTTAACAGCTTTAAACTAGAAGAGGGTAGATTTAGAATCATAGAATTGTCAGGGTTGGAAGGGACCTTAAAGATCATCTAGTTCCAACCCCCCTGCCATTGGCAGGAACCCCTGCCACTAGATCAGGTTGCTGAGAGCCCCATCTAGCCTGGCCTTAAAATCTTCCAGGGGTGGGGCCTCCACCACCTCTCTGGGCAACCTGTTCCAGTGTCTCACCACCCTCACAGTGAAGAACTTCTTCTTAATGTCTAATCTCAATCTACCCACCTCTAGTCCTACCACTACTTGACATCCTGAAATGTCCCTCACCAGCTTTCTTTAGGCCCCCTTAAGATACTGGAAGTCTCCTCGGAGCCTTCTCTTCTCCAGACTGGATCATAGAATCATAGAATGTTTCAGGCTGGAAGGGACCTCTAGAGGTCATCCAACCTCCCTACACAAGTAGTGACATCTCTACCTAGGTCAGGTTGCTCAGAGCCCCATCAAGCCTGACCTTGAGTGACTCTAGCGATGGGGCCTCCACCACCTCTCTGGGCAGCCCATTCCAGTGATTATCATCCTCGTGTTAAAGAACTTTTTTCAAATATCCAACCTAAATCTATCCTTTCCTAGCTTAAACCCATTACTCCTTGTCCTATCACTACCAACTCTTTAAAATAGACCTTCTCCTGCCTTCCTGTAAGCCCCCTTCAGGTATTGGAAGAGCTCCAGAACTGGATGCAGTACCCCAGGTGTGGTCTCACGTGAGTGAGACTTAGTTTAGATTTAGTTTAGATGTAATCAATAAGTTCTTCACTATGAGGGTGGTGAGGCACTGGAATATGTTGTCCAGAGATGTTGTGGATGCGCAGCACTGGAAGAGTTCAAGGCCAGGTTGGATGGGCTAGGTTGAGCAACTTAGTCTAGTGGAAGCTGTCCCTGCTTATGGCAGGGGGGGTTGGAACAAGATGAACTTTAAGGACCCTTCCAGCTCAAAACTTTATAATATTCAATGATTCTATGATATACCAAACAATGACAGTTGCTATGTCATTTTGTGCAATGATATTTTATATGTAAAAAGAAACATCCTAGTATTCTGATGATCTTTTTTTTTTAACTCAAAGAGTAGACAAAAAGGACAAAAGAATCAGTTCTAGTCATGGAAGCAACAAATTTTTCTAATTATTTCCACATCAGTTACTTCCTGGCTCTAGTTATTCTTTCCACTTACTGTGTGTTTTGCATATGTTCGAAAAAAAAGTTCAAATAAAGTTGGAGAGCTAGTCCCCTGAAATACTCTGTAGCCCAGGAAACTGTAGTACTTTTGAATACATGCATACACACACCCATGTGCATATACATACATTTAAATAATTTTGCAGTATGTTACACATTTCATCCAGGGCAAGTCCTGCACAAACTAGAAATTCACTCTGCAATTGTGTCAAGTGAAGTTCTTAAAAAAGAATATCTAGCACACAAAAGATCTGCCATAAGAACCACAAGGAGTACTTCTCAGGTTGAGAGAAAAGATTATGGATATGAGAATGAAAAAAAAAGTGTGGAAAATATCGTAATTTACATTTATGATATGACCACCTCCAGTATAGATTAAAATCAGAATGCTTACTAACAGTTACTCTCATAAAGCAGTTTGTGGTATCACGAAAATGTCTTCTCCTCTGATCTCTACCTATTGAAAGAATATGGAGAATACACAGAGCTCAGGATTCAGTGTCAATTAGAGAGCAACTCTACAGTTTATCCCTGTTGTAGATGTCAGGCAATGAAAGGTTACCAGCTGGCTTTGGAAGAAAAGAGAATATGCTAATGGGGAAATGTGTCTGGTGTTTATTCTTATTCTATATTTAATGAGATTATTCTAATGTGGCTGCTATCTCAGGGTTGTAAGAACACAGAATACCTGAGGAATATCTTCCCAGAAGCTTTTCTGTTCATGCAGAAGGAAATTCCGACTCTCCATAAAACACTGTGTACCCCCTATAACAGTAGCACAACTGTCTCAGAGTTTCAGTGTCATCTTGATAAAAGTCTTTAGAATTTGATATTCTGCAGTGGTGTGATACCACCTTTATACTGTACTGGAAAAACACCACCCTGAAATGAGAGAGCAGGAATCCAGGTAACAAAACTTAGCAGCTTTACATCTTCAAAGAGATGGTTAAAAATGTGAAACATTCCAATATTATTTGTTGTTTCTTAAATTTGTAGAAATTACAGATGACCTCTCTAAATCATAATTTTTATTTAATTCATTCTTGGATCTGTTCTCCAACTTACTTTGATTATTTCATGATTGCTAATGTACTTGTGCTGTACACATGGACACGATAAACCCTAGAGAAAGGCTAACAGCTGAAGCACATTAGATGAACGTACTCGAAATTCAAATACTGCTACTTGTAAATTAAATCCTATTCAAAACAACCACAAGTGGATGATCTTGCATTTTTAAAGCTGCAAAACCAAAAGTCTCAACTTACTCTTAGTCCCTTTACTGAGATCATTATCTTATCTAATGGCCTGAAATTGCTTTTCATATAGTCAGTCTGGTTCAAGCAGTTATAAAATCCTAACGCTGCTAACACTGCACAAAATTGAAAAACACTGGCCCATAAAGAAGAAAATTTCAATTATATTCCAAGAGTGAAGCAAGTGTATTGAGGTTTGAAGGCCACTATGGGAGGTTATATACTATTTTTCAAGAATAGAACATAGTCAATAATCTGCTTTCAAACGATAATGTCATGAATGAGAAAGGAAAATATCTCTTACATTAGGTAATAAAAAATATCTATCCTAACACCTACCCTAATAAACAATATCTTCTTTAGACATTGCCTAAAGTTCTGGATATCCCACCTACCTAAATAGATAATCCATTTTTCTTACTATAAATTGCTCATCTGCACAGTTCTATAAAGTTTCTTTTGCAATAATTGCATTTTTCATGAACCACAACTTATTACAACTGATTTTAGTAACAGAAACAGCTGTATGAAGGCAAATGAAGAATTGTTTATGTCAAAATATAAAATATTGCTCCACTTGAACACAAAATCAGAATAAAGCATCAAGTAACCTGGTTTTGTATTACATGTCATCTCCCCATATGTAGAAAATTATGAAAAGAATAATGTAACTTTCAGTCTTCTTTTTTTGAAGTTCCAGCAATAGTAAGAAGTTGTAAGCAGAACCCTTGTTTCTTAAAGTTTATACACTTACAAAATAAAAAGTCAGCAAATGCACCTACTGCCAGCAGTGTGACAACACTTTACAATTGGACAGTTGCCGAGTAGGTGCTTTTCACAACTTGAAGGTAGCTGGAAATTGTTGCTCTATGAAATTACTCAGTCATAAAAGTAAATGATTGAAATTACTTGTGGCTTCAGAACTTAATGGAAGAAGGCAGCAGGAATTATTAAAGGATATTATGGGATATGCACATATTATCTTTTTAGTCAGTACTGTGTTAAAATTTTTTTACCAGCATTGTTTACAATGGAAAACATCACAATTTATTTGTATTTTTCCATGTAATATGTTGGGATGTTGTTTTGTTCAGGATTTCTTGTTCACATGCCAGAAAATGAAGGATTTTAGGTTTCACCTAAGAACAGAAATATGTTGATTTTTATTGTACTTGGATAAGTTCTGCAAGAGCTGCAGCTTAGTTATGTAATGTCCTGTGAACGGGTCTCTACAGATGGATTTGAATTTCTGTTACACAAATCAGTCAGTAGTTTTCATGAGTCATCACTTCTTTTTCAAAGAACAGTTTTTACACATTATGGGAGGTAAAGTGCAACCAAAATGACCGGCTTTTAGTCCACCAGCTACTGAAAACAGCATTAAAAATAAAAAATAAAATTGAATTTTAAAAAAACACCAACAAAAAGCCCTCAAGCAACAGCTTTTAGTTTAGCAAATTTGTGTGGTTTTGCTTGCTTGTCTTCAATAACTGGCAAAGTTTTGCCAGAAAAAAACCCAAGAGGTATCCAGTATATCTTCACTCTTAAATTCTGCGGTGATCAGAATTTGTAGTCATATGACATTATAACTTTGTATGTTTCATTTCTTGAAGAAATGCTAGCACGGTCAGATTTCTTTCCCAATATTGCGACATAAAGTTTGCCCAACATTTGGAAATTTTGCTGAGTTCATCTATCTAATTGCTGGATTGGTCTTCTAGAGTTTGCTTGTTGTAACAGAACTTTCTATAAAAGAGAATCCCAGTGTGAGTTGTCTGTTGTCGGTGGTTTATAAATTTGATACCTCCTTTTTATAGTATAGGAATCTACAATACAGCTAAAATGTATTGATATCACTTTATTGAAATTTCCTAGATTTGCTGAAATCAATGGAGATATGTTAATTTACTCCACCTCTAGCTCCAATCTGATAGTTTACAGCTACTAGTTCCCACCACTTACAGCTTCTATCCTGTAAAAGTTAATGTTTATCTTTCTCCTCAAACCCTCCTAATATTTTTCAGTAACAGCATAACCTTTTATTCGAATTAGAAATTCTGCTTCTTTCCCAGATAAGAAATGCAGCTATTTATATTAGAATCTAGTGAAAGAAAATAATTTCCTGATATTGGATTGCAATACAATAGTGTTGCTCAAAATCAGAGCTCCTCCTGGGCTGTATGCTCACTGGATATTTTTGTATGTAAGCAGTTCTGACTTGTCTCCCTTCTGAAATGGAACCCTTGAAAGCTACAGCTGCAACTATGAAAATGCATGAGGAGTTTAGAGTCCTTGTGAGATTTCATTCATTTCCCTTTGACAAGACGGCAAGTTGTGTGTGAAAGATCTACATCAGATGCTTATGTTTATGCCATGCACTCCCATGGTAATAGGTTTCTCTCGTTATTTCAAGGTTTAAGTTTTTATTTCCTTACAGTCATCTTGAAGTTTCAATAGAAGGAAGAAGTTCCTGTGAATATTCTACTCACTAAAATTTGAAACATAAAATATGGACTTCTAGGATCAGTTTAACTTTTCCCCTAGGATGGGACAGCAGGACAATTATGGACAGTGAATTACAGTTTCAGTGAGACAGCAGGACCATTATGGACAGTGAATTACAGTTTCAGTGGGACAGCAGGACCATTATGGACAGTGAATTACAGTTTCAGTGGCAGAAGTGAGATGCTGTTGACATGAAGAGGAGGGTCATTCCCTGAAGCCTCCCCCCACAGTCTCACAGCGGGAGCCAGAAAGGAATAGAAATTGCAGTTCCTATACAGAGAGCTAGGTGAAGATGTACTATTCTACCCTACACTCTAGAGATTCCAGCAGCCTGGAGTGCCTAGATGACTTATGAAAGAGGTATAAATTAGGAACTATTTTCATGCTTGCTACTTCATACCCAAAACTCTTAACAATCCTACTGCTTGAGCCATGTGCTGATATCCAAGACCTAGCATAAAAGACCAATATTGACACTGACTAAGCATAATGAAACACAGAAGACAAGAAAACCAAAGCAATCACAGAAATTAGGCAATTATGAAATCAATAAGCAATTTGGTAAGTCTGGGAAAATCCTCAAACAATCCTTCAGAATAAAAGACAGTATTTCAATGAATGCATATCTGTATAAAAATAAGTAGTGTGTCAGATCAAATTGGTCAAGCCGATAGAGTCATGTTAATTGTCTTTATGGTACATGAAGATTATTGACTGGCATCACCAAGTGAAAAATAGTAGAAACAATTGAAAAAAAAAATCCAGGAAACAAAAAGATATAGACAAAATAATGACACTTGATGAAGTCAGAAAGGATAGGAATACTTAGACATCTCATTTCTTTGTTTCTCCTCTATAACTCAGAGCTAAGTGCTTCTAGAGTTGCCCATAAACTGTGCTTGTATTTAAAGAGCAAGCTGAGGAAGTTGTTTTGCTTAAAGACATGTAATAAGGTGCCCTGGCAGGTTAGTCTTGCCTCTTGAAAAGTATACCTAACCATCGGCTTTGTTTCCTTACTCATAAAGTATTAGAAATGCAAATCCATTCTCCAGGAACACTTCACTTTGCTTCTGAATATGTTGTCAATTGTTCACAGGCGGATGTTTTGTTCTCTTTCTGTATCCTACATACAACTGTTTCATGTACTAGAGATCTTGGCCGTGCTGTATTAAAGTATGACAGGCTAAGCACTGTCCAGATGATATTAAAGCTGTCGAAGCTTTAATTTCTTTCTAGCGCACTGTGAAAGTCACATGAAATCTCCTATTTGAGCCAGCTGTGAAACTTCCAGAGGTTTCCTCTACGGTAAGTGCTGGGCTAAGATTAAACTAGGCAAAATGCCTGAAGAGATACTGAATAGGTTTGATACAAATTACACTGTCCTGCTGGTTTGAAAGTACACATTACTAGAATCATTAACCATAATCATCCTCAATTACAAGCACTGTAAGCACACTCACAGAGCATACAAATAAAAGAGGCCATTGTTTGCATGCAATGCCCATAATTTACAAAGACATGACTACCTCATCCACAATTTGTCACAAAGATGCAATCTCCACAAGAATATTCTGAATTATTTCTAACTTCTGAAATTGATGCATCTTTAATGCCTCTTCTTCTTCTAATTCCCACTAAGATAGTCAGTCTTATTATGTCTCATTATTCTTGTTCATATGAAAAATGCATCTACAGTTTGGAGAGCACTCAGGATATTCTTTATGATCTCCTGTAAGCAGCTCTCAAGGCTCACCACTCCAAAAGTTTTCCTGAGAGAATCTTTCTTTAAGTAACATTGTTGATGTTTCCACAGTCAAAACAGCACCTGGACAAAGTACAGACCATGATAAAAATGGAATGAAAGATTTGATTAATAAACTTGTCATCCTTTTTTGGTAACCTCCTGTAGTCTTCTTACCAGTACTGCACGTGTGCAATGCTTGCAGCATACACAGCTCATGTCCAGATGAAGAACAGAGTTAGAGTAGGTTTTAATAATATATAATCTATTGTATGGTGCCAGTAAGTAATATTGTGATGGGTGCTATTACAGTAATCTTTAAATTGTCTTCTACGATTTTCTCTAATGAAATGACAGTTTCAAGAAAACAATTTGTTTTGTAACAGAGGTTTAAAAAACCCTCCTGATTTCACTGGGATATGTAAATATATCTTTTGTACTTTTGTATAGTATACATTACTGCAAGTAGGGCTGATAACACTACCTATTATTAGCACTGCCAGGTATTTTATAATAGAAGGGCTTATTTTTAGTTGCTCATAGCTTTACAAATTTTATATACTTGGGTTAAGGTTTCTTATGCTTTGTCTGCCACAAGATCAGAGCATTTTTCCTTATTTGGTGAAAATTTTGCTTAAGTGCTTTAATTGCTTCAAGAAAAGGATTAACAATGTTAACTCAGTCTTCAGCTTGTCTTAAAGCACAGGTACTTTCATGTGCCCTCATGGTTTTTTGAAAGCAAGATTAGAAGGTGGTTTGAGGTCAGGTGTACACATTTTGTTATCCCTGTGGAAAATCATCAAAGCTTGGCCGATTTATAAGGTCTTTAAAATTGCAATTTGAACTGAGTTGAAGACAATTTAAGATTTCAGAAGGTAGCATACTCTGAGGAACCCACAGTGACTATGTCAAATGATGACATTTTCCCAAAACTGAGGTTACAAACTCCTACAGGGCTGGCTCTGACCTTTCCCAAGCTCCAGAATATCTAGCTGGCATTCACAATGGGCTGGTGAGCAATGCTTTTTACACTATCCCAGATGTGCTGAATTTGGAGAGCATTGACCCAGGTTCTCATGTGGATAGTTGCTTAGCTTTTGATGACTCTTTAGTTAGAAAGAAGTGGAGGAGGGTGAAGCAGAGATGTTGTCTTGCCTCTGAAAGCCAAAGCTGTGTAGTACTGCGGTTTGGAGGGGAGATCAACTCTGGTTCTTTCTTCAGCAATGTGCATAATCTTCCCACAGTGGAAGTCTTCTGTGGATGTGAACAAGCATTCTACTTAACATGGCCTTCTCAGAAAGAGAGGTCTCAGTGTGTTGAGGACTTTCTGATGAGACATGTTATGTGTGAGAACAGAGGAGCTCCAGAGCAGGGAGCACACCATCATGGTCAATCTTGTGCTGATCCAAGCAGCTCTTGGATTGCAGGTACTTTACTGCCAAAATGCCTAAAAAAAAAAATAATTAAAAAAACCCAAACAAACAAACCTGAATTGAAGTTCTCTAAGTCAGTCTGAACCTGGCATTTGGCCATGAGGATCATCCAACAGAAAGTAACAGACTCATAGTGCAGGATTTCTGGATCTCATGACACATTTGGGAACTCTCTGAGTTATTCTTCTTGCATTTAGGAGGAAGTTATGACAACAAGCTAAAACTAGCTCAGCACAGTCTGATACAATTGGGAGCCTTTTAAATAACATTTTCCAATAAACTTTGGGAACATATTAAAAGACCTTTTACCATCAGCATAGATGTTTCTGAATTTAGCAAGTAGTTACTGTAAACGGGAAATTTAAGCTCTACATTCTTTTTGGCTTTACATCATCATTGAACAGATTTCAACATAACAACCATGTTATTTATTGCTTGGTCAGAATTAAGATTAGTTTGGCACCACAAAAGGGATAGCTGAGAATATGAGATGCAGTCACAAATTACTTCCAGGGAATTTTCGAAAGTTAACAGTCTTTAAATTGAATCAGGTATCATTTGATACTGGGCTGTGAGTGGGAGGATAGTATATTGGATAATTTATTTTCTGAAAAAAATTGTGGAATTATTCTTGTTCTTGGCTTCACTAGCTAGTTACCGAATCATTTCTGATTTCCTTCTAAACCTGCAGAATATTACATCCTGGAAGTTCAGGATATTCCCAAGGTCAGTTGTAAGCTTGCCTCAGAGTTGAGTTCTTGATCTTTATTCAAACATAGACTAGTTTTAGATAAATTGAAAAATCAGACTTTCCCTTAAAGTGTATAAACTCTCCTTTAATTTAACTTTTGTAGCTCATGTTATCTTGCAAAGAATATATTAATTCCTCTCAAAATTAAAGAAGGAGATGGAAAGACTGTCAGTACCATAACATCTGTCTAGGTCAAACATTTCAGTTATTCCTGAAGTACATCTCTTATTGTCATAATAAGGGGCTTTTGAAATTTAAGATCTAAAAATGAACAAAAATGGTGAGACTAAATTATTCTATTATTTTCAAAGGTATTACACTAATTAAGGGACCCTGCAGAACCTAAAAGTTTGAGATTCAAAAGAAAAACAAAATCAATCTGCCAATGCAACAAACATATTAATGTATAAGCAAAAGGTACCTAAAATAAATTCCGACTTTTGCTGTATTACGTTAGTAGCTGTGTGGAGTAAACTCTCAACTCTTAGCTGTCAGCTCACCTAAAACTCCCACCTAAGACTGGTCGTGCCACTCCTTTGCCTATCCAAAATCAACATTATTTGGCATTCATATAGAGTACGGAGGTGTTTTGGAGGCCTTGAGAGTCTGCAGAGATCCCCATGAAGTCTTTAAGTAATATTGGAGGGATCAGTGTGGATTCATAGCTAAAGATGATATTTGTCTTTTAATTAACTGTCCAATGTGGCCTAGAAAAAAACGAGTTTGTTTTACTAGGTCCCGCATTACAAGGTATGTAATAAGCTTGTTTAAGTTCAATTGATAGATAAAACTTCTCTCATGACACAGTTGGCAGTAGTGTACAAAAAAAAGTGATATGATTTTCTGCAAATATTTGCCAAGGACATACAAAAGCACTCCTGTCAAGTTTGCATGCTTTTTTATTAAAAGCTATGATGCCTCTGCCAGGCTTTTCTGGAGCTAGAAACCTTCTATCACATAGCTCAAAAAAAAAAAGCCAAGTTTTAGCTTTGCTGGGATGGATGGCATCTTTTTGATGGACCTCCAGGCACCAAAGGCTGCCAAGTAAGGGCAAAGAGACACAATCACATTCACAGTGGAGTGGATGATGGAATTAACAGAAGGCATAGCTGAACAAACGGAAAAACCAAATACATAGCCGCACTAAGTAAGTGGAAAAGAATCTATTAAGGAAATGAGTACTAGACCATGCAGATCATTATACCCTTGTGAAACAAAATCTGTAATTGTGAAGAACAGGTTGCAACAGGCTCAATGTATCTAAATACTTTTCTGAAATGCTGTCCTGTAAACTTCTTGATTTTACAAAACTTAACAGGAAATATTGCATTAAAAGGGTTTCCCCACATTTTCTAATATTTCCCACTTTTAAAAGCAGTGAAAATATTATGAGTACCTGGCTACTTTTGCTCTGGAATCAGAATGTAGAACTATGGACACGTCTGAAGTCAATTTATTTCAATTTCATCTAATATTTTAATCTCAAAATCGAAGACAAGTTACTTATAAATTTCTAGGTTTTCTCTACTTGTTCTACCACATTAAATCTTCAAGAATAGATTAGAAGGTATCATTTTTAAGAAATTAATTATTTTTTTCAAAGTGGCTTTTAAAAGATATTAATATTTAAAAGTTCATTTGTTTATTTAAAGAAAGTTTAAACCTAAACCTCACATTAATAAATTAAATTAACACTTCGTTTGGAAAATGTTGAGAAGATATTCCAATTATTAGTCAAAGATCACACAAGTATCTTGTTCTTCATTAGTTAATAGATCTGTGGTACAGCTCTAGGGGTCTGTGGGTTGTGATTCCCAGAACTTCAAATCCATGTCTTAAATCCCAGATCACTCAGTGAAAAGAAGATTCCCAGGACTTCCAGGGAATTCCCAGGGGTTTTGTTCTGGAAGAAGCATTCTCAGGTTTTCTTACATTCCTGAAACCTCTTGGGTCAGCATTTTGGGAGTATTTCAGAGCTGTGGCTCTGAAACAGCAGCCACCAGGCAGTTAAAATAATAGTTGTGTTCTGTTCCAAGAGCACTACATTCAAGAAAAAAACATCCTTTGCCTGAGAATTTATCTTTTTCTGAGAACACATTTAGCATGAGTAAAAAAGTTCTAACTACCAATCAAAAATGTATTTTTTATTTGTTATGGAAATGCAGTATATTATTTATGTAAGGTAACATTCTAATACAGAGATAGAAATCAGGGCTCTTCATTTATGTTATCTTACAATCTGCACAGAAAGGTCTCATTATCTCATGAAAACAGAGGTTCAGAATTGTTCCTAAAAACAACGGTCAATTGTAACTTCATTAAATTCCTGAAGAAATTTTATATCAGAATAGGGGGAAAAAAGTCTCCCAGTTAGTATGTTTTAGAATATAATCACTCAGACCATGCGATGCTCTCTCCAAGGAAATTATGGAGGTCCTATCACTAAAGTTCTTTGCAAGTAGAATTAGGAAATAGGAGAATACATTGCAGGGATAGAGTCTGCAAAGGCAGCTGGGAATAATAAAGGCTGCTCCTTTAATTTAATTCTATTACTGGAAAGATAATGCAACAGGAAAAGCAAGTCCTCTTTTAAAGAGAAGCTTTTAATGAGGTTTAACATCTGAAAGACACATCCAGATGTACATACTAAACTGATTGCATAACTATCAAAAGACAAGTATGTGTGGGTAGTACAAATTTCCTCCTGCTTGGAGACGTGCTAATTCCATTCAGTCTTCATGCACTCTCTCTGCCAAATATTTTCCGTTATTTGTAACCTTTTTGCATTGTATCCTAATTTTCTATGGATAAAATGTATATATTATTATTACTGGCTATGCATGTTTGTTCTCCCTATTTTGATAAAATTGGAACAAGCAGAGTGTGTTGTAAAGTTAATTAATATTACTACAAGACGTATGAAAATGGGCAGGAAGCAAAGAGAAACTCTATTAGTGTCCCATAGACCCAGAGCATACTTACGAGTGCCAGCATCACAAACAAAATCTTCAATCAATTTTCTTATCTTCTTAGCCACCTCAAAAAGATACAAATCTATGGGAAATCATATTCTCTAGTTCATGTGCTCAAGGAACTATTTGTATTCTTTTGTATTTCTCAGCAAATGGCAAGCTTACATGCAATTTTCCCTGGAGTTAACATCAAACATTCCCAGAAACAGATTAGAGGAGTAATTTTTTTTCAATATGGGATTAGCTAGGAAAGGATCAAGAAGTTAGAAACGTCACTGATTTCTTTCTTTCTGAACTAACCTATGAATAACCATGCGAAAGGAATTTTCTTCTCCTCTGAGCTACTGTAAAAATGTATGACTTATCTAGTATCTATTTATTGTCTATGTCTACAGTGCCCAGTCTCATGTTATGATGATAACACAGTGGTATCCTCAATATCTGACATCTAGATAATTCTATCATACTTATGACTGACTTCTATGAAACTAACACTCATGAGAGATCAGCCCAGATTTCAGCAAGTTTTTCTGGGAGCAAATTGTAGAACATACAGACATAATTAAATATTCTACAAGCAGCTCTGTAATTATGACCAGCAGTGAAGAAGCACAGTTATATAGAATTGAAAGACACCAACAAATAGAAAATAGAAGACACCTGAGTTGAAAAAATTCTGTATTTCCTACTACCAAGACATATTATACACTCTGGTGATATCTTTTATGAAAATGCCCCTAAACTAATAGGTGGATTAGCATAGAGGAATCAGCTGGGTTGGTTTTTTTTTTTTTTTTTATCAACTTGGAGACAGCAGAAGAGAGCATAAAAGTGGATTTTAAATTTGCAGTTTAATAACTGGGTTTATTAAACATTTAGCACATCAAAGATGGAGCAGAGTTCAAACTAACACCAATGAAGTAGGAAAGGATCTGAATAACAAGCTGCACAACCATGATAGGGCTTGAACAACAACCCTAGTTTCTTTTTGTTGTCCCTTATAAAGATTATATTATATTATTACTAAAATGATGGTTGCAGTCCACGTATCGCACCATGGAATGCAATCTGGCTATTACCCGGGCCTATGTTGTCATACCATGTTAGAGAGATGGCTACAACCTACAGCAAACTTTGAATACCTTTTATATAGTTGCTCCATCAACACCTTTTCCATCCTTTTTTAGTTGTAGTAAACATTTAAATGGTCTAAATACTTTTGCACAAGCTTTCTTTCACAGTTTCATTCCCTTATGTGTATGTTTGGTATGCAGTATGTAATCCCGGAGAGACTGAGCAACAATGATTAATTTTTCTCTGTGCAATTATGGATTCCGTCCTTCATTTTAGGCTCTAAAAGTCTTAATCTCAATTTGCCCCAAAGAGATGTTTATTATAATTTTATGCCCAATCTATTTTGGGGTAAAGTTTCTATAAATATATTGATCCTTTCTGTTTTTTAAAGTCACATTTGCCACCTGGTAGGACACAGTCATTAAGAAGCCTGTTTCCACCTTAGACCTCTCCTATTCATTGAGCCATTCTTTCCTGGCAGTGAAACCTTCTGTCATTTTGAAAGGATTACCCTGCATTATAATTCAGTGTCAAGTGTATTCAAAGCTATAAAACCTTCTAAGTGATGGATCTCTGCAAATCCCCCTTTTTCCCATTCTGTATTGTCACATTGTCAATCAAGAGAGTCTAGACTCTTTTGGTGCATAGGAGCTTGCCTCTGAAACCCTCTTGCATAAAGCAGAGGTTTAGAAATGTATACACTGATTGTATGACAGAATTTTCTAGAAAATTCACGATTGGACTTTGTCACAGAATCACAGAATGCTGGGGATTGGAAGGGACCTCAAAAGATCATCTAGTCCAATCCCCCTGCCAGAGCAGGATCTCCTAGATGAGGTCATATAGGAATGCGACCAGGCAGGTTTTGAATGTCTCCAGAGAAGGAAACTCCACAACCTCTGTGGGCAGCTTGTTCCAGTGCTCTGTTACCCTCACCATGAAGAATTTTTTCCTCATATTTATGTGGAACCTCCTATGTTCCAGCTTGCACCCATTGCCCCTTGTCCTATCATTGG
>JAVSBS010022867.1:0-10155 GCA_033124195.1 Coracias cyanogaster | reverse complement strand
ACTTGCCCCTAGTAAATCTGTGTTGACTACCTTGGATTACCTCCCTGTCTTCCATGTGCCTTAGCATGTCCTCCAGGAGGATCTGCTCCATGATCTTCCCAGGCACAGAGGTGAGGCGGACAGGTCGATAGTTTCCATTCTGAAAGTGAGCACATCTGTGAAAAAAAAGTGCTAAATATATTAAAAGTGGCAGATTCCATGCTTGAAAAAGAATTGAAGGTAAAGATTAAAAATCAGTGAAACACTCTTGTTTTCACATTTGCTAAGTCCAAAAGTCCATAATTTAAAAATTTGTAGTCGTCTGTCCTATCGTACATTAACATAATTCTAATGAAAATGTTAGCAGACAAAAGTTGACATTTCAGCTAAATTCTTTAAAATGTATTTCAATCCATCTGAGCTTCTTTTGTTTAAAGATATATTTTAATTATATATATATTTTTAATATGATGAGTCTATCCACTTCCTGAACTTATTATATTATTTTACCACCATCTCACTAGAAACACAAATGTACTCCCTCCTCTGAATTGCATAGAGAGGAGGAAAGCTTAGAAATTAAAAAATAACATGGTATGGTATGGTAAGGTATGCTATGTTATGCTATGCTACTGTTGTCCCATAACAACAGGCTCCATCCAGTACCTTCCTGGGGCAGAAGCTACTCTTAGTGCTAATTATAAAACAGGTTCTGTAATTAAAGTCCTGTACCTAGCACCCTAGCTTCACGCTTCATTTAAATTCCTTGGCAAGATTTTGCATTTAAGTCATTTAAGCTTGAATTTTTCAGTCATAACTTTGATACTTCTGGTCTTTAGTGCTAAAATCGTTAAAACCGTGCTTCCCCATCGCAAAGAAGTATCTAACAATAGACTATTGTTTGACAAAGTAAGAATAAATTATATAGTCCTGTAAGTTACATTTCAGCTTCTTTCACAGCACAACGTCTAACACTCTCTAAGGCTGAAGAGCCTGGCTGTATGTGTCCCCTGCATATCTGCACAGGGAAAGACAGACACCTCCTCCATAGGAAGACTCGTTGTACAGTAGACACCAACTCATCCACCTGTGTTCTCTTTTCCTCTGAACAACTCTGTTGTTCTCTGTGTCAATCCACATGCAGGAAGCCTTTATGGCTTGAGAGACTGTTTTTTTGGCAGTTAGATCTCATTATTATTAGATTTAGAAGCAAGGCTTGTGCTGAGGCTCTTTATTGTTGGTTTCTCGTTGGGGTTTTACTCATTCTTTATCACAGGAGGACTATGTTCTTTGTTTCCTGTATATTGCCACATCAATTAATGCCCCCTGAAATCCTATATGGATTAACAGTAAAGCTTCTTAGTATCATCTGGGCCTACAGTTATAGAAATACACAGCCAATCCTGCAAGTTATTTTCATCTCCCTGTACAATGCACATAAACACCTTCTCACCAAATAAGTTTTTTAATATTCAGCCTCTTCATTCTCAGCGTGAAGGTACCAGAGGGGTACTCTTTACTGCTGCACTTTGCTTATAGGACTGCATTGAAATGCAACACTATCAAGGAATGGTTTAGTATATTAAAAGGCCAAATGTACATTTGTATTGGATTTGATCTTTCTAAAGCATTCTTGAAGTGATAAATACTTGCTTAACATGAGTAATTCTATGCATCCTTCAGCTCATTTTGGCAGTTGTATCACTGTTGAGCAGATTGCCATTAGATACTACTCTTTGTGAAAGTCTCAAATATATCTTAGTAGGTTTTTTTCTTGAATACTCTACATTTTCATTAGAGAAGTTCCATTTTTATAGAAATGTCAGATACCATAAAACTGAAATTACTGATTTAATCAGAAACATTTTACAGTCTTTGTAAAAGTGGATTTTTCCAGGTATTTGCTTGTCTTTTTAAATTAAAGATCTGGTCAGAATTTGACTTCCATGGACATTAGCTCTAACCCTTTCTAATCTGATCTTGTTTTGTGGATATTAACATTTGTTGCAGTGTTATTTTCCATTACTAACTACTGACCAAAATCAGTCCATTTCAAAAAAATTCCTTGAAAATATGTTAAATATGTTTGTAAGCAACTATTCTATTGTGGTAAATAATTTGAAAATAATGAACAGATTGAGATTGTTTACCAGTTCTTCTAAGTACAGATTTACTAAATGTGACATGAATGTATGCAGTGTATAGCCATTATGTGGCTGAAGAAAACATATGAGGCATCACACAATGTTCCTAAAGTGTGAATATTTCAAATAAACTTTAAGTTTTTCTTATAGGAAATTTATCTTTTGAGAGATGCAGACACCAAAAAAATCTTTAAAATCCAAAATTTGCAGCATATTGAAAATGTAAAATAAATTAAGCAGAAAGGAACAGTCCTCTGGAGAAAATGACCCACTCAGTTCCAAGTCAAAAACATCCTCACGCTTTCTGGAATTTAATTATTAGTTATTCTGAAGACCAGTCTGACTGAAGTGGTGCACATATCCAAAAAGGCAGTCAGGTCTAGGGTCTAGTGAGTAATGTCTCAAAATAAACTCCATAAATTTGCCATGTATGAGAATTCTTACAGCACTCTAGGAACCAGATGTGATTTCTAAGTGCTATTCAATTTTTTTTACTGCTGCGGGTGTAACCAAATGCAGAAATTAATCTTGCTTTTTTTAACACTCCTAAAAAAATAGTAGAGGTATTTTACATTAATTACAAATGAACTGGCTCTGATTCATGGTGTTAAATTAAATATAATGAATTATTATTATTCATAGATTGAAAAAGAGGCCTTGGCTTGACATGTGCAAACAGAAACTTCCATAAAAGTCCAGAGGGGTCTTACTAATTTCCCTGAGCCCGATTAGAAATTCAGTATGGAGAAAGGAAAGTCTGAGAAGAGATATTGTTACATCGTACAGACCAGGGCAGTGTTTTAAATCCTTCAAACAGAATATATCCATCTTGCATTTCATATATAAAGGAGGATGGAGAGGAAAGTAATCATAGAAAACAACCTCTTCACACTTTTTATTCCTCGTTTCCATTGGATTATTGAATTTAATATTCAATATCACTGATCAGGGGAAATTCCTGTGGGTATCTTAATAAAAACATCTGCCCAACAAGCACTTAAGATAAAAATGATACACCACAAACTGAGTTTCATTTCTGACTAACTGTGCCATGTGAGATGGATGTGGACACTCAGATTCATCCTACGACCATTCTGCTAGATAATAAATCCTGCCCAGCACTATGAAAGGCATGGAGAGAATAGTTCTTAAAACACATCCTTTGAGAAGGGTTAGCTCAAATCCCCTTCATCAGCTGCTGAGCTGTATTAAACAGCTGGATGTATTAACACCCAAAGGTAGTGCACAGCTGGATCTGGTAAAGGACATCTGGTAATAGTCTACAGCTGTGTCAGAAATATGACAGAAAATAACTGAAATTAATGTAATCTTATTTCAAAATCGGTTGCAAGCTCTCTCTCCAAACTCTTTATTAATTAGTGGAGTTCTGCCTCAACAAAGGCACAGAAGGAAGACTTCAAAGAATCATTGCAAAATGATAAATAAAAGTACAGAAAAATTATAAATTATAAATAAAATGTAAAATGTAAGTAAAAGTACAGAAACACTTATCCATTAGGAGAGTTTGAAAATATTGCCCTGTGAAACTTAAAGGATTGTGGAAAAGATGAGATTTAGTAAAAGACCCTCTGTTTGGAATTAATTATAAACAAGTACATTATTTTCCTCATCTGCTTGTGATTCTCAGTGATGCACATTTAAGAGCAAGGAAAAATTCAAATTTAACTGGAAAAAATGGTTATTCAACTGGAATGGACTTGTCTGTGAGTAGAGGACAGGCGAGGATTCAACTTAGTTTAAGACACTGAGGCTGAATTTATCCATTTGTGCAATGGGAGCTCAGTTGAGGTCCTGAGTACCGTAGCAGAGGATCCCCTGTAGTTCCAGTAAAACTATTCTTCTCTCATCTCAGATACCACTAACCAGCTATAGGTGGGCAAATTAAATTTGTCCTTTCATACAACAGGTAATGGAGTCTAGAACATCTGCATGTCATCTGTTTGCCTACATTTTCCAGCAAAATAGCTCTCAAGACTTGATTAACCTCATTTCAACAGACTGCAAAGACAATTTAGATGCCTAATTACAGCATCTTATGCCCCCTTGAAAGTCTACCTTCATGTCTATACGAGATTGATGAAATAAATTTTCCACATCACAAATTACCTTCAACAACTCTTGTAAAAATCCCTAAAAGAATTAGATATTTACAAGGATAATGAAGAATCCACAATTACATCTGATATAAAAGGAAAATATCTGGAATACCTATGAAATGTACCACAGAAGCTGATTTCTGAAGTTGTTACTTCAGGAAAAGCTCTTACCCAACTGCATGCCTCAGTTGTGCTCCTTGAATTTCTTGTTTTGCAGAAACAAACAAGCAAACAAACAAACATAAAATCAACCAAAAATCTTTTCCCTCTTTGAGGGAAAAGAGATGGATGGGTCTTTAGAAAGATCCTCAATAAATTCTTTTTCCAGTGGAAAAAGTCTACTGTTACAAACCTGGCATTGTCTTCTAAGCTTACCCCGAATATGTATGAATAATTGGTGATGTGGTTGAATGTGTGTGTGAATGGTGATGTGTGTGGTGAAGTAGTTGAATCCCTGACTAGTAGTGTTTCCCTGTACCACATAATAATGTTCTGTAGATACTATGTTGCTGTTCTTCAAGGTGTGCACAAGAAAACAAGAAATTTTTCTTCCCTGCAGTAGGATATTTTTTTTCTGTGGGTTTCCCCAGGGTGCTTTATGACTCTGCATGAATCCCATTTATGGTGCAATTGATCCCAGAGGAAGTAACGTAACAAGTGCTCTGAAATAAAAAGAAGTGTGCATTTCACATGTAATACCACAGAGTAATATATTCAGGAGTGAATATAAAATGGTATCCATTTCACTCTCACAGTTTCAATTATTTTTTTTTTTTTTTTTTGTCTGTGCTAATGTTAGGTTGGCAGTAGCTAAATAGTATCAAATTTATTTTCATTGTGCTTTGTCTGTGGAGGTGTGATATGTGTAATTGAAACACTGACCATCTTTTCATTATAGGAAGACTGAGCTCATCCATCAGTGCCAGAACCAGGAAGTTGGTGTCATACATCAAGCGTCACTTAGCACATGCACATCATTCACAGAGATCAATTATTATAATATTTATTTTAAACGGCACAGGTTGGAACCAAGAAAGTGAGACATCCATCTTTATCAGCTACATATCTTTAATTCCTAACACTGTTAACTGTAAATTTTGTGGTACCACCAGCCACACTCTCAATTTTGTACAAGTAATAATTTTTAATTTCATTTAGACATATCCCAATTTATCTTCATCGTTCATTTCTTGGAATTCAATAAATTCTTGTTTTATGAAACCAGTCAGAAACTCCTTGCTGAATAACACATAATAACAGCAAGCTGCTGTTAAGCAAGAGGTGACTGTATTAGCTTACTGTCACAGCTAAGGCACAAGTTAAAAAAAGAGGTTGAAAAGATATTAATTTTCCTAACCCCTCTGTATCTCTGCACAGTCTAGACCTTGCGTCTTTCCACTCTCAGTAGTTGTTGCTGTAATGATAATTGGAAATATGACAGAAAACAGAAAAGCATGTCTAATACAAGCTAAAATTTGAAGCTATTTTCTGATTAATTAATTTTCTTTTTATATACTCATAATTCCCCCCAACCAATCCTACTCCACCCATATCCCTCCACCCACTCTTCTCTCCCCTGGCTTGTCCCCTTTTGCTAGTGGAAATCTTGAAATTTATGTCGGGGAGCCTGCTGCTAGCTTTGATGTTAATAATTTCCCCAAATTGATGACAGATATAGTCACTTTTTAAGTGTTATCAAAAACAGCTGCTGTGAAGAAATCCAGTGTGTGAGACGGGGATGGGGAGGAGGGCCTGCTGGCAGAAAGGAAGGATTGGGTTTTATACATGCACAGCATCCACAGCCATACTCCAGAATAAAGCGAAATATTCTCTGTCCTGCATTTCTGCACTAAAAGATAGCTAGAAAAGAATTAGCTATCACCCTACTGAGAAAACTGATAACACACAAATTTAAGAAATGTAAGCTCAAAATGCCCAAAGAGTCACAGAAGAATAGACGGGACATAAAAAAATGTCAGTAGATCCCACTAAATTCAGAATTTAACGTAAAGAAGTGGACAGAATTGAAGTGAAAGCAAAAGTTGCAATTTTTTATAAAATATGCTGTTGTAAATGTATTCTTGTACACTGTGTCTGTGTGTGTGCATGTTTGCACACACACGCCTGTGAGTAAAACTGATGTTTAGCAGAGCGACTGTGAAGCCTGGTACCCCTGTGCTGTGTGTGTAAAAGGTGCTCTTAACTGCAGGAAAGCTGGGGGAATCTTTCCCCATTCACACTTTTGAGAGCAAGAGGAATGAGAATTAGCAAAAAGACAACTGCCATCTCCCAGATGTGTTTCACTCTGCAGTGTGAGGTGGAGTCGGAGGCAAAACCAAAAAAAGGGAAATATGCATCACCCAGCCATTGGAGACTTCATCTTCCATTGGAGACTTCATCTTCCTCAGTGCTGGGTCATTTAAGGAGCTGCTGTTTGACAGACAAAATCCAGGCTCTCTTTATTCCCAACACTTAATTCCTACTTATTGGAGTGGCACTTGTGGGAAGATGGGACTGGTAGCTCAAATAATCCAGATAATAATCAAATAACAATTTTGGTTGTGTGAAAGGGTGTCAAGCTCACTGGAAAGAGGGAAGCAGATTAACAAGAATAAAGGTATTTTCCTCCCTGGTTCTTCCCTTCTGAGGTGTTGAAGAGGGCAGGCAAAGCCCAAGGACATCATACAGCCCCACACTACTCCTTGATTAAGCAGTATATGAAGACTTAGGCAAGGTTACAAACACTGCCCTACGTCATTTGGTAGAGAATATCTATTAAAGGTACAGGAAAACCTATGTTAGTAGGGGAATTTTGAGCCAAATCTTACATGAAGCGTTAGTTTTGCTGAATTTGGCAGACCTTTCTAGAAACCCTGAAAAATACTGAGGACTAACTTCTCCAGCATTTTGAATCCAGGGTTACAATTCTAGAGTGCAGTACATCCCTATATTTCTGACAGTAATTTGGAAAGTTATGTTTGACATTTTAACCTACGTTCCAGTGAGAAAGTTCAGTTTTCTGGGGTTTAACCAGCACTGAGGAACATAATACTCTCAGGAGCCATTGAACCCCATCTTGGAATTTAATATCCATTAAGTGATTACTGCAGAGAATAGGATACTCTGAGCAGCTGGGGCAGCATTCACCTGTGAACTGGGCCCTTTCCAGCTCTAGTGAAAAACAGGTTAGATCAGAAAAGATCTTATAAGAATCATTAAAAAAAGACCCTAGCAAAGGAAGCTATAAACAGGCAACCGTTCAGGATTGCTGAACTCTTGAATTTTAGAGTTTGTTGACCTTTTGTCCTTTTAATCTTAACCAAGAAAAAGCAAAGTAAATATTAAATACTTGTATTTGATTATTTAATTCTACCTGCAGTTAGATCAAAAATATTGAGAAAAATTTTTACAAGTTATGAAGAATACTTCCATCTCTATCTGAGTTCTCATAAAATAGGGTATTTTCATAGTGCAAAGAGGTTCAAGCACTAGTGCAGGGCTATTGCCCATGTTTCATTAACAGGTCATCTGTTCCTCCTCTTTTAAATCTTTTTAGTTACCTTTCCCAAGCTACTGACTGTCACTGTGTCATCTTACTTCCCTGTAAAAGGAAGGTCATATCTATGACAGTCTGTCTTCAGTTGACATTAAAATTATACCAAAAGCAAGCTGCAAAATAGTTTTAAAAACTGGTATTCAAACACTGTGTACACACATGTATTTGTAACATCCAAAATGAAACAATCACCTGTTCAAAGTTCTTCAGTGGATGGAGGGAACAAATGTGTGATAGATGCTACCCACCTTGATCAAAGCAGTACTGAGAGCATTCTGATATTACCATGAGGAGTATGCTCTAAAAATCTACAGAGGATAGATAAATGTTCCTTTGGTTCATGAAAGAAAAGAATACCTTTACGCCTCAAGAAACAGCTTGGAACAGAGCCTCCTTGCAGTAATATAACAAGGTAGCAAATTAGACAACTGTTAAGCATGAATTTTATTAAATAACATAAGCTTTTCTTCTAGAATTCAAGGAAGGATTTGGCTGAGCAGCTGGTCATGTATTTGTTAGAGATACATAATTAATTACTTGATGGCAAAAAACAATGACTACAAAATTTTATCATTTCATTATGCAGTTGATTACCTATAGACCAAACCAACTGAAATGAAATTGTACCCATATAGGATTGACTCAACAGGGAAGAGAAAAACAATTGAGCTCTTTGAGTATCCTTAGTCAAAATGTTGCCACTTTTCAAAACCATTTAAAACTCTGTTCTGCAAGGCTAATATGGATTCTTCACAAGATTTTTTTTGTCTCCATTAGACCAGAAACATTATTAAAGTTTATTGTAGATAATAAGATTGTGGTATTTTTTGGACATGTGTGAAAGCATGTGAAGAAGTTCCAAATGACTATTACTGGATCATAGAGTAATGAAACTTTGTTCTGAAGAGGCCTTACGAGACAAAGGAAGATTAAATTTCTAGTTACAGCTGGAACAGCTGCAATGAACTTTAGGCATGAACAAGCATGCACAAATGTATGTGTAAATGGTCTTTTCTGAATAGAAACCAGTAATTGCACTCACGTGCAAATAGACACAATATTGTGTTGAGCATCTGAATAAGATCGTACAATTTTTTTTCTGACATGTGAGATATGTCCATTTCAAAATGCATTTTGTAGGTAATGAATTGTTGTTTTGTTTGGAGTTTTAATTTGAAACCAAATTATAAAAAAGGAAAAAAATTAAGTAGGCTGAAGTCAAATGTCCTTATTGTATCTTTTCAGATAACTTAGTTTCACAGTAATTCATGAGTTTGAGTGTATGAATGTATTTTTTTCAAACTTCTTCACTTGCTGTAAAAAAATTTTTGCATTTTACTTTCTTTTCATTAAAACCTGTTTACAAGAGGCATTGCTCAAATTCACATATTTCTGATATTATATGCATTAAAATAAAATAATAAGTAATATATTTAGAGATCATGAAGTAGAACATTGCTTGTTTTGATGAAAAGAACTCTTTTATAGAGCTCTTTGCACACCTTAAAAGAGATTCGATAGTAACTGGCCAGGGAGAGAGTTACTCAGGAAGTTGTATTGCCCCAGACACTTCAATGGGCCATGCTGTCTTTCCAAATGTTCTTTCTGTCCTTTCTCCAGATTTTTTCTGCTGCAAGTCAAGAGACATTGTACTTTCATAATATATTCAAAATAAATTTGAAACTAGCAGTTCTAAAATTAGCTCCATGCTTAATGGAAAGCAGGGGAAAGACCAACAGGAGACTTGGCTGCCCATAGAGAGCAGCATAGAGACTCCTGTCCTTCTTGGATAAGACACTCTTACACTGCAAGATAGATGTAAAGGCATTTTACGTCGTTTTACATGACTCCTCCATCCACTTAGATCTGGAAGGCCAAGTAGCTAGTGCAGGAAGCAACTATACCATCTCCATTAACTTTTTACCTGTGAAAGTGTGTTAGCCTCTGACAGACTCCACTCAGGCAGAACAATGCCACTTTTTTATCTCTTATGGCAAAGGATTTCAGCATTAGCACATATAGACCTGGAAACATGAGGGCTTCCCACAGAAAGTATTCAATTAAACTTGTATGGTTTATGGAAATAAAATTGATTTTTTTTAAAAGTAAAATAAAGTACCTATATGTCTCTAAAACACTTTTATTCCCACACCAGAAGGTCATCCAACATGTGATAGTCCAGTCTATCTAATGATAGAACAAGAGGGAATGGGCTTAAGTTGTGTCAGGGGAGGTTTAGATTAGGTATTAGGAATAAATTCTTTACTGAGAGAGTGGCTGGGCATTGGAACAGGCTGCCCAGGGAGGTGGTGGAGTCACCATCCCTGGAGGTGTTTAAAAAACAAGTAGATGTAGCACT
>JAVSBS010022865.1:63308-75721 GCA_033124195.1 Coracias cyanogaster | reverse complement strand
TCCATTCTGTTTCTGTAAACTGCTTAAGTAAAACACAACAGTTATGTCCTGTACTAAATAACGAAGATTGCTTTCTTCATTTGAATTTTAGCTGTTTGCCTGAGCCAAATGATGTAGTGAGATGCTACAGCATCTTTCTGCTATTACATTCATTTCTGCAGGCCCACTGAGCAAGGTTTTGTGTCTCTGCTGAGCACTGCGCCAGCCAGCATGGCTGGCCCGGGAGCGAGCACCAGGGGAGGAATCACTCGGCTGGAACAGCTGCTGTTTTTAAGGTGCTGGAATTGGGCAGAGGACTGAGCATACATCACTTCTTGGTTTTGCTACCTGTCATCACCTGAAGCTACATCAACTCTTGATTCATGCAGCGTGTTTTTACAGCAGCAGCTTTTGCTATGATATACAGCTATAGTTTCCAAAGCATTTTTGTGAGCTTTCACAGGTCAGGTGACGTTCTTGGCTGTCTGCAAGCCAGTAGTTGTATATTGTGTGTGCAAATCCTTTATACAGCTGTGTCCTGTGGCCTTTACATACAAAAGGGTAAGTAGTACTTTTTGCTTCTTTTCCAATATTTTTTTCCTGGAACTGCAAATTTCAAAATTCAGACATCCAGGTTAAATTCAGTGATAAATCAGGTGTCCAAGCAGTAAACTGCAACCACAGAGGCTTGATTGACTAGTGCAGGATAATCATTAACACAGAACCCAAGAGAAGCAGTGTACGTGCCTGCCTAAAGGGGAAAGGGCACCTAAAACAGCAGAAGGCCTAATGACTCTGTCTTGTTTCTTCTAACTTTGTTCAAAACCCATTGCTTTACTATGATTTATTCATGCTGTTTTGCTATGCTTCGCAGAACACAGCAGCAGACTCCTGCCCAACATATGCTTCTTCTCAATGATTCTTGCTCTCCAAGCCCCAAAAGACTATATTATCTTTTCTTCTCATATGACCCCACCATAGCCCATGGCGAGGTGGTCAATTATCTGTTGAACTATTCACTGGCTAGCCATATTGTAAAAAATACACCACATGGCTGGCTCCTCTAATTGGATTATGTTCAGCAACCCAAGGGTGAAGTTAATACGTAGTCTAGATACAGATAATGCATATATATTGAAGAGTGCTTGAAAAACCCCATAGTGAAGCTATTGTTTAGTGCCTATTGTAGTATTTTCAAGATCTCTCATTACTAAACAGCTGTTTTTTCAGCTGGAAAATCTTAGCATTAAATTTTTAGCAATCACATTTCCTCCTGGCCAAGATGAATTCCAAGTTTTTAAATGTTAACTCAAAATGCTTTTTTCTAGCCATTCACTGGGACAGAATGCTTTAACAAGCAAGGGAGCAGAAGAGCTCTGAACTATTATATGAAAGACGCTGGCCTAGAAGGGATGTGGAATATGATTTCTCCTCCATACAGCAATGTCAAAATGGTTGATGTTTAAGTAAATACTTCAGTTTTAATACCTCCAAACTAACATAAATCAGAAAATAATGTCCTCCTTCCACTAAGACAGTTAGCATTAAACATGAAGTTCATTTTAGCTTTAGTAGTTTCTGTCCTTATGACTACAACTGTGATTACAGCGTCCTGCTTCTCTCATGCCTCTGTAAGAAACTAGAAAGGAAACTTTTTAGGAAAAATGATTAAAAGCATTTTTACACTGTATAATCATGTTTGATCAAACAAGTAAATCTGTTTACATTTAAAAAAAACAGAATGCCTAATATTCCTGCTTTTTTCATGCCACATATTGAATCACAAAACCAGATTCTAACCATAGGCTAACCAGCTGATGAAAACATTTCTTCTGCACTAGAATTTAGCATTTTCAGCTTCTACATTATAAACATTTTTCTAGGAAAATTCAATAAAACCAAAATATTCCACAGCGATTTATTGATAAAGACTTGAAGGGCTCATGGCAGTGTTAACTATGCCACATCAAAACTGTTTGAACACAGTCCTGAACAATGCCAAAAAAGTCAACTCTAAATCACACTTAGATAAGAAATATATGCAGATATAGAACAGTAGTAACTCAAACAGGACCAATAAAAATAGTCCAGTCGACCGGGATGAAAATAATCAGTCACGACATGAGATGGGCTTCTTGGCATAGACAGTGGCTCTCATCTTTTATGTCACCTTAAACATACATCTGTACTATGAAAAGATGGGAAATCATGTCATGGCTTCATGTCATGAAGCATAAAGATTACTTAGTACTTGCAATTTCTAGACTAGTTTATTTCAATGCAGTTGTGATTTGTATTTGCTATTAATAAACAGCTATTTTCCTATATCAGCTTACAAACTTCGTATAGCAGACTACTCATTTCCATGCCAAATATTACTGTAGATTCCTCATTTCTAAATAAATCTCTCAAATGAGACTGCTTATATTCCATTCTTTGCTGCATTGTCCAACACTTACATTGGGTTTTAGGAAGGCCTGAACTACAAGCATGCCAATCTCAAAGCGTGCCCGAGTACTGTAACACTCTGAATACCAATCAATTTGAAAGCTCCTCTGGAAAAGAACTGGTGCTTCCCAGAAACAAAAATGTTGAAAAACCACCAGGGCTTGCTGGCTTGCTTGCCTCCACGAGAACATTTTTGTCAGTCTGAGTAGTACTGGATTTAAAAGTGAAATTTGGTATTACATACATGAATACTGAATTATGATCACCTTAAAAATACCAAAAAAAAAAAGAAAACAAACTGATCCACGAATTTACAGGAGTGAAGTGAAAAGTAATGTTGTTCAATTGCCTGGATAAAAACAGAGAGCATGAAAAGAGCTGAATTCAGCCTGTAGAGTGGAAATCTTTCAAATGAGAGTCGCAAGGAACAGCACAGTATGTGATAATAACCTTGAAGCGTTGCAGACATTTTCTAGGGCTTAAAATATTTCTGTAAGCACTGATCTTCATGCAATCATATTAATGACATTCAAGCATATTTCAAGCCTATCATACCTCTGTTTACAGCTGCCACACTACACACATCTATCCTGACAGCTGAAATATCTGTAATGCACAAGATGGCAAAATGCAACACTGCCACTGGAAACAGGACAAGACAGCGAATTCACCAGAGTTACAGCAGTAATCCCTAACTGTATTAGTAGCTGAGCCTTACTTAAGAAAATTGGCTGCTGTGCACCTCACTGAACCCAGCTGCAAATGAGGAGAACCTGCAGCCCCAGCTTTCCCCCTTCTGTGTAGACACTGCTTGTTTTGAGGTAACTTATCGGTAAAACACATTTCCAGTGCAGAACTTTTCAAATCTGACTCTCAGTCAAAGCTATTCTGCTGACCATAAGGCAACTGTAACTCTTAACTCTGAGTGCCCTGAAAGAAATGCGCACAAGCACATGAGATACCCAAAATCTGATGCAACCCAAGGTTACCTGACTTACGGCATGCGTGTTTATAATAGGACCTTCAAAGTAACCAAAGCTTCTGGACAGATTCTGCCCAGGTCTTTTGCTTGCAAGAAACCTCAAAACAGCAAAAAGGGGTTTAGATCTCAAAAGCCCGTTTTAAGCAGGAGTATGTAACCTTTTTTGTGTACAGAAGATTAAAAATGACTCTACAAGGCATAGCACAACCAAAACCAGCTTATAAACAAACCTCCTCCTCCACACAAATTGTCTTTCCAAGCAGGTCCTTTCCTTTAGGTTTGGCTTTAGTCTAACAATGCAGTGCCTTTCTGGGATTGAAAAAGATCCTGCACGCAGTATTTATGGCCATTTGGAAAAGTTTATCCTTGCCACCAAGCCAGCAGCCTCGGTAAATGCCTGCTCCCTCCTCTTCTCAGCCCAAAGCAGCAGCAACTTCCCCTTCTCTTTGGAGGAATCAAATCTTCTCCTTGGCAAAGGCACATACCATGGGCACATGTAAGCAAAACAAGACCTGTTCAGTACTACAGCCACATTTCAGTGAACAGGCCAAGGACTCCTGGCCAGGTCCGAGCACCTACAACCTCCCCAGCAGGGCTAGCTGGTGTCACAGGCACATACCCAAAACCAACCAGGTTTTCAAGAGAGGCAGACACACCCCTGAAAATATGGACATAAGGTAGCCTCCACATACAAAATATTTCAGTCCTTTTTCTGTTATCGCCAGCAAAAGGATATAGCATCTAGGCCATTCTGGACACTACAGCCACTGTGCAGCCTGGGATGCCCTAAGGATGCTCAAATGCATAGAGCGAGCATTGAAGTGGCTGTATGAGGCTGGCTGGACCCAGATAGTTCCTGTCTAAAGCTCATTTTTAAACAAGCCAAAAATATGGTGCAAAGTGAAGATGAGAAAAACACACGGCAGTCCCCGATGCAGCAGCAGTTGAAGGCAGGAAAGGAGACAAAAATGAATTCAAAACCTATTTTTCTTCTTCCACAGAACAAAAGAAGTGAAATCACATTTATTTCCACACAGTTGTCCATTAAGGAGCTATACTCAGCACAGTGAGGAAGAACATGCAAATCTCCCTACACTCAGATGAAAACACACCTTCATTTTTCACTTAAGAGCCATCCCATGTTAGAATCAGAAAAATAAGTGTTTAAAAAAGATAAACGTGTGATATTTTTAGTGTTATTATAATAGGTGCTTAAATCAGATGCTCTTTACAGTAGAATTAGGTGGAGATATTCCCCAAATTTATACAATGTACTTTAGCACTTGTCCTGGTTTTGGTTGAGATGGAGTTAATTTTCTTCTTAGTAGCTGGTATAGTGCTGTGTTTTGGATTTAGTGTGAGAAAAATGTTGACAACACACTGAAGTTTTTAGTTGTTGCTAAGTAGTGTTTATGCTGAAAAGCCCTTGACTTATTTTCTCATGCCCTGCCAGCAAGAAGACTGGAGGGACACATGAAACTGGGGCACAAGAAACAGACACAGCCAGGACAGCTGACCCAAACTGGCCATACGACATCTTGCCCAGTATAAAAACTGGGCAGAAAGCTGGCCAGGGGCTGGTGCTCAGGAACTGACTGGGCATCAGTTGGTGAGTGGTGAGCAATTGTATTGTGCATCACCTATTTTGTATATTCTAATTCTATTATCGTTGTTGTTATTATTATTACTGCTATTACCATTATTATTATTTTCTTCCTTTTCTGCCTACAAAATATCTTTATCTTAACCCATAAATTTTACTTTTTTTTTTCTGATTGTCTCCCCCATCTCACTGCAGGGGAGTGAGCAAGCAGCTGCATGGTGCTTAGCTGCCAGCTGGGGTTAAACCATGACAGTACCGCAGCATAAATTACAAAAATTATCTATATTCCTTCCAGAGAAGGACCCAAGTGCCCTTTTTTTTCTACAATGTTATGCCATTCATATGCCATTCTTCAAAACAGAGAAGGGGATGGAACCTTCTCATTGAAAGCAATTGAAAACTTCCCCTTCTGCGGTTAATGGCTGATTTGCTACTTTTGAGTAATGAATAAAAAAACTTCACTCAGGATGTATGTGACTCAGGCAAATAATACAAAGCAGCCACAAGCAGGAGCAGAGAGGGCAGTGATTTCCCCCTCCCTGCCTTCCTCTTCTACCTCAGTTAGCTGCCAGCCAAAAGCAGCACTCGGTACACAGACAGCTGGTGCTAATCCCTTTTCCTCCTTGGATAACAATAACTGGGACCCTCAGATCAATCTAGCGGATGCCTGTGTTCTTTGGCAAGTTAATCACACAGTGTACTATTGATGAATTAAATTTGAATACAGTAGAATTGAATGCAGACAGCTAGTAGATACCAATCTGCCTATTTGTTTTGCGGTTTAGTCCAGTTTAAGAGCTTGGTAAAGCTGAGAGGCAGGCAGGTCAATCGGGTCATGAAGAGAATCCCAGAGGAAAACTGCCCTTCTGTTACTGAAAGGGCAGCTCTTCCACAAGATACTGGTATTTCTTTAGCTTGTCTCCTACACTGCAAGGCAGCTGAGTCTGTGATTAACCACTGTGGGCACTGTGATGTATAAAGCAATTAAGAAAGCAACACACCATTCCATTAGAAGAGAGCGAAAGAATGAAGTGAATGAATGGTGGCAAATGACGGACGTACCAAAGAGGTCAGACAAGCGGGATAAAATGTCAAGACATGGCTGAATTTAAATGCAGCAGTCACTTGATAGGAAGCTGTCTGACCTGAATGTGCTTTACGGTGATGAGAGATTTTCAGCTACTTAGTGGATGCATTTCTCAGAATACAGTATCTCATCAGAGAGGATGTTTAGAACTCGAATGCACTGATCTCTACAACTGCCTGTTTATACTTTGATGAGGACAAAAGTATTGGTACTTTTCAGTGAAACCATGAAGTAACATTAAAAAGCAGAAATCAGTATTAAGGGTACCTGTGCAAAATCCGCTGCAAGCCGCATCTTCCCACCTTCACCGAGGGGCCTTATTAGACTGGCATTGCGAATGAAAAGTTCAATTGCTCTTTGAGCCATGGCTTCAGTGTTATCAAAGACAAAGTCAAAACACTCAAAATGCCTGAAGTAGTCACTCATGACTCTTGCTATAAAACCCTGTAGCTCTTTCATGTACAGAGAACAAGGGACATCTGGTTTTCCCGAGCTGGATAATGACCTGAAAAAAAAAAAGAAAAAAGAAATGGGGACAGCTAAATTAATCTTTAAAACACAACCAAAAACTACTGGATTCTTTTAAATTTTTTTCCTACCCCATGAAGTCATGGCATGAATTGTAGAGTCTCATTTCTATGCAGAATAAAGAGTGTGTAGCTCTCTCTGAAACTATAGTAAAAAAATACCTCTTTATCAGCCATTCCCATCCTAACAAGATAAAGGAAATCACCCCACTCCTACCCAACCTGCAGAGCTTCCACCAGTTTGGAGCCTAAGCCTCAAATCCAGCCCCTAAATTTAAATGTCCCAGTTGTTGATTGGAAACTTCAATAATGGATCAAATAATACAAGCACATGTCACAGGGTAACTAGCTTAGCACATTTGAAACCTGTTCTCTGCATAGAATTAGTTTCCTAGATTCCTCCAAACCCAGGATTATAAAGTCAATCTAATTATCACAGAAGCAGGACAGAAGCTGCAGGACACAAAAATCAATCACCTTTTTCTTTCTTTGAATCACAGTCAGGCAAAAGAGCTCTTAGAAACTTTAGAACCTGAGCATGCAGGCTATCTAACAAAATTCAGTCTTTGGCTTGAATCAGTTTATCCACCTAGAGAGATATTTTGCTAGTGGTGGCAAAAGGAAGATGGAGAGGGTAAAATACTGTTTAAATAAAAAGTAAAAAGGAAAATTTAAAACACCTCTGAAAATATGCTATTTTTCAGTGAATTTCCAAGACAGAAAATAGGACATCTGATGATGACGTAAGCAATGATAACAACCAAAGAGCGCTCAGGATGGAAGTCTCAATTATACAAAGGACTCAAGATCTTTGCAGGTAAAGAATACTGGAAATGTTAATTAAAATGCTACGGAAAAATAGCGTAATACACTAAATCTGACCTTTCAATGAAAAATATTTTTTGATCCATTTCATATTCAGTAATACTTTAAAAAAAAGGTGTAATTTTGAATAAGAGGTTATATGCTTTATTTTGAGAAGGAAGGATACAGACAGTTCTGAAGACTATCCGCAAAAAATGTTTTGAAAGCAAAAGGGGATTACAAGCACGAAAATGGCCTCTGCTTGGCTTTACTTTTTATTTAAAATGAATTTTACTCAACAGATATGTAAAAAAAAAAAAAAAGGAAGGAAACAGATGCTACCTGATTAATTTGTTTCAATAGATAGATGTAATTCTGCTTTCTCTGTTCATCGATCGTAAAGCATCACCTTCCCCTGAACAGATAAGCGCTCCAAGGACATTGTGGCAATAACAATCTATTATGCATATGCAGGACGTCTTACTAAAGCGACAGTAAATTCAAAAAATATTCCTAGTTACCCAGAAAAATCTTCCTGGTGCATAGTGATGATGATAGCTTCTACTGAATCTCCTACGGAGTTCAGTAACGGTTGAACAGCACTACCCATTAGATCATGGACTGCCTAAAATAGAGTAAGAAAAAGGCAGAAGTAAGGAAACAGAAACTAGAAGGATTTGCATTTTGACACCTCAAAAATACCTTAACAAACAGTTCATTTCGACAGTGCTTTTTATTATTCTGCATTAGCAACTGCTAAATCGAAGGATAAAATTCTAACATAACATTTCTCTTTAATCGAATTAACCAGTAAAGTACAGAAATAAGGGTGTTTACTACTTCTATGTAAAGCCTTCCTTCAAAAAGGTGCCCAACAGTCTGGCATTCCTGGTGTGTAAATGCGCATGTTTTGGTTCACACACTTTGTTCAGCTGTTCATTCCCCAGACATGGAAGCTGCCCTTCATTCCTCTGTACAGCAGGACGGCTGTGGAGAGCTGTCATCCACAGAGGGCTGCACAGCCAACCAGACGGACCCCCAGAAAAGCACCAGGTAGCATTAAAATCATAACAATGTATGTGTTGGGGGGGTAATGGGGTGATGAAGGATCCAGTTACTGCTGTGTGAATGCTGCAGACAAAGATACTTATTTCTACAGTCAGATGACAGTTACAGAGTGGCAGGGGTTAGGAGGGACTTCTGAAGACCAATCCCAATGACATCGGGGTTCCAACCAGTACACGAATATTCTTGAATACAAACACTACTCAAGCGGTGATCTGGCACATGCAACATATATGTAGCTGCAGATACAACAAATTATACATTTCAGAATATTTGTATACCTTTGACTAACACATAATGACACAAAATAATACCTGGGAAAGTAAGTGCCCATTTTAAGTAAAAGAAAAAAAAAAAAGCAAAGACCAGCCCTATCCCTACAGCGTATGAACTTTCAATTACCTTTAAGGCAGTTGTGACTGCTTGCTCAGCGGCTGCTGGAAATGAGCTCTGATTGGTAATGACCTAAAAATGTTAAAGTCATTGTTAATAGTCAACATTCAACAAGACATTAGAATCCATAATATTTAATTTCATTTTAAAACATACCGAGTTATCCTTAGTAATGACTGGCTTACACAGGTATAGATAACCATCAAATGTGTTTTACACAGAATCTTCAATGCACCAGTATAAATTCTTTGCTCTCAAATTTCCTATGGACTCTGCTTCTGTCTTGGCAATTATTCAATTGAGTTCAACTGAAATTTAGCTGAAGGGTTAGAAGAATCAGACTAAAAGTAAGTGGTGTATCCTCCCACTGCTAAGTATAGAATTTATGGACAACTATATGAGAAGCTGTATGGAAAATATTTGTTGTTCTTTCTCAGTATTATAACTATTATAATACTACATCTTAAATAGCTGTTTATGTACAGATACAATGATATTAGAATTGAAAGTCAAGGAATAATCTGTAGGAATATTCTACCAATTTCCTTATAGTTATGAACATGATATACAATATTATTTTTAAGACAGATAAGTACTAAACTCAAAGACTGAATCATATCAGATCTCCCTCCAACACTAAGGCACATGAGGTTCATTACTAAATACATCAGAGAAAATAGACTTAGAAATTATCTACCATCTGTTTGCAAAATCCAAGCAAATTTTATAGGCTTTTCAGCATTTTTAAATATTCTTTAAACATATCCACAGTCAGGAGTACCCATGATCTTTTTAATGATCAGGCTAGCATTTAAATACAATTAACTCCAACTACCACCTCTATCTGTTTGTTTTAATTTACAGAGGTGCTGCAACCATTGGCATCAATATGCCACTAAACCAGAACTCATAATTCATAATTGTGCTTAGTCCTGAAAGCATTTCCAGGCCAGGCTTTGGTCACAGCAACAATGCACAGAGGTATCTGTCAGGTGCTGCTTTTCTTGAGTTCACCCTTTTCTTCCCCTTTCCAGTTTGACCACAGTCATGGGAAATCAGTGAGGGTCTTCTGAGAAACGTAAGCTTGGGCTGGGACAGATGCAGACAAGGGATATTAGGCTGACCAGCATAAAGATAGAGTTTATTTGACATGAAAAACCAGAAAGAGTTCAATTGTTTAAGCTCACAAAACAATGGCTATGAGACACAATTATTCTCTTTCACTCCACTTCTAATATGGACAGCTTGTTTCATAGCGGTGCTTACAAGGGCCAATCAAGTCTCACAGAGTTGTACAAACGCATAGCAAGGTGCAGGTCTTCACCCAAAATTGGGCTGTATTTGTCAGAGCAGAGATCAGCTGATGGGAGAATATGCATACGATAGAGCAAAGAAGTTAACACTACAGCAAGAAGAGAAATACCAAAAGAAGCCTACCTTCAGAACAGATTGGTGCAGCTTGTACAGCGAATTAACTACAGCCACGTTCCTCCTCTGTCCCTCTGTGAGTGGTCCAATCACCTGGCTGGCATCTCCTTGAGTAGACAGCTGCAGTGATTGCAGAAATTGTTAAAACAGTACCAACTCTTTAAATAGTGCATCACCACAAAATCATAGTTAACTAAACTTAGATCATGGCAGAAAGCCATAGGTCTTCAGTACCAGTGTTCTTCCATTTATCTCTTCTCTTGACTCATATGATTTCCATCTCCAGATAATTCAAACTGAACAACAGGAACAAGAACCATGAGAGACTGCTGTCTCGGTTTCCAAACACAGCACTCAGACCAAGATTCCTTGGAGATACCTAGTCCTGGCACCACTTCAACTTTGTAATCTAAGAGTCAGGTGAAGTCACCTACCCAAAGATGCAGCATAAACTAGCAGCAGCAGAACTGAAATGGGTATGCTATTCCATAAACCCTCAGTCCTTACTTCTGACAACCATTCAAGCCTTTCCTTGAAAACTCTGTTTCTTTCAAGAGATGGCTCACAGCTTTGTACATACTAGTGGCTTCTAAATGAACAGGAAAATAGAACTGCAAGGACCAAAACCGCTAGTCCTGTTATTAAAAAGAGTTCCATCCATGAATCTTTCAGGAAAAAAAAAAAAAAAAATTCTTCATATTTAAACTCCACAAAGCATGTATTTTTTTATCATTACCACAGAAACCAAAGTTCCACGGTGATATATAAATAGTAATTAACTACAGAAAAGTCCTATAAGGATACCACAGCATATAATTGAAAACAAACTCAATTGTAATTGGGAAACAAATGGAAATTTTCTTATGTGACGAAAGCTGCAGAAATATAAAGAATTGACAAAAGGCTACATGAATTCTAGAAGAAATATGCCTAAATATTACAGCAAGAATCACTATTAATAGAAGGCTTTACTGAGATATAATTATCTGACTAGTTATCTATATTTCAGGATACAAAATGATCTAGGAAAATCCTGAAGATGCCTAGCTCCAAAAGTCTCTTAGTAAAAATATATTCAACTTATTGAACAAGTAATCATGAGACCTTTATGAAGTGTGTCTTTAATAGTTGTAGGTCCTGCAGAAAGCTCCTAAATGAAAACTGAATATACAGTAAAAATTGTTTATGAACAAAAGGAACAATATAATTTGAAAAATTTTAAGTTATGGGAAGCAGTGAATCTTTACTAGTGAAAGACTATTTCTGTACTTCCCATAGCCTCCACTCAGCATAAACACAGACAGCATGCAAGCAAAGTTATCTATCATTTGCCAGCACTGCTAATAATGAAATTTTAGACAAGTTCTTGCACGCACACAGGAACTCAAACTTATTCACAGCATTACGGTAGCAACATCAGTTCATTTCCTTTTATTCAAATTTAGGGATTATTTCAGGATAAATAGGTTTCCGAGGCCTTTGCAGAGGGAAAAATATTTTCTAATGTATCTTCAATTATTTGACATCCGAATGCATCTTTAGACTAGCTGACAAATATATCATCTCAGCATCTTCCTGCCTTCCTGATGAGAACAGTCATGTGAGCTGTGTACATCTGTTTCCTTCCTGGTATTTCTATTTGACAGACCTGACCGATTTTAAGAATTCTCATGTTTACAGCTTCATAGATTAATGACAGAACAGCTGTTTGAGAAACACCCTGCCCACCCAGCTCACCAACCTTCCAGACTCCAATAACCTTTATTTCACACCCTTTAAAATCTTTGTACAGACTGTTCAGTTGGGGTTTTTGCACATTTACAACTATTAAACATAAAAGACACTACTAAGACAGTAACATTTTACATCCTAGTCACTTAAATTTTAGTTCCTCAGAATCTACTGAAAACGTTTCCACAATTTCTTTTCCTTAGTGTGGGAAACCGACCCACTATTTTGAAATGTCTTTCTAAGTCAGCTAAAAAGAACCACAGCTTCCATGAATCATTGGGAAGTCCTCTGGAAACTGGAAGCCGGAAGTTGTGGGGGACGCAGCAAGATATAAAAATCTGAGGGAAAACAGAAGACTCTCTCTTC
>JAVSBS010022865.1:40698-63208 GCA_033124195.1 Coracias cyanogaster | reverse complement strand
CGCCACACACCGGAAAAAGGGTTAGATACACACGACACACACACACACACACGCAATCACACCCACACCACACCATCTACATACAGGTTATATTTTGACCCAGTTAAGTTCTTATTTGCCCTGTCCCCTCGGTGGTTTTCTAGTTCTCCTCAGGGAAGGGAGAGTGGGTGGGAAGCATCTCGCTTTGCCCTCGATCCCTTTCCCCTTTGGAAAGTGGTACAGATGCCTGCGTGACCCACCGTGACACTTAGACATTATGAAATGATTAGACTGTCTCTTCTACTGGTTGAAAAAGCTTACTGCACAACTGCAATAGTGCTGAACAGCTTCACGGGCCAAGTCTGAAAACACCTTAAAAGCAACCAATCTTTCCACATTAAAATTACCATATTTACCATATTAAATTCCCTTAAATTAATCAATTTAAACTTTGACAGCTAGATGTGTTAACCCCTTGTGTATCTTAAAATAAAATCACTGCTCTAAAACAAAGAGGCTTGGAAAACTCTACTCTTGTAACTCGCAGTAGGAACTGGGCAGCCCAGGGCTTCCTAAACCACTTCTGAAGAAGTGCTATGGGGACACTTGGCAACTAAATGGGTAGGTGTGCCCCGCCATCTACAGCAGAAGTCTCAGGTGGTTGTTCCCATCTCTTGATGTCACCTCAATGATTTCTACGACCTTGCTTTGAGGCAAGAAGTTTTGCACTATGTTCAACACAGCTCAGTACATACACTTTGTCGCTGTCGTGTATCTGGATTTCAGGTAGTTTATCATTATTCCAGTATTCCAGTGCCTCAGACTGAATTCTTGACACCTCGGATATCTACTGTACAATCACACATTCACATAGGAAAATGCCATCACTGTGCCTACCCGGTTCCAACAAACCACTATGGCCCACTTACTTCAGACACAAAATCATCCTTCAATTTATTTTCCACCACGTCAGGTTTTATCAGTGACTCACATTCATCAATCTCATTTTTACAGCAAGTACTTTTGAAGATCTGTGCTGGACACAGCTTATGTGTTTAAGCCCACTGGTAATGGAACTCTTCCTCTGTTACCTGCCCACTGGAGACTGCCCTATGTAAATAGGTTAAGTGAAATAAGCCTAGTCACATCCACTAAGCCGAAAGAGATGGTCATGGGGTCTTCTTTTTGAAGAGGGCACTAGAGACAAATTTGATGGCTTTTTGATCAGTTAGATATATCTAGAAATGCAGAAGGCCAGGAGGGTGAATTTATGCTAAGCAGAAATAGGAAAGACAGAAGGGGTGACTTCATCCCACATCAGAATCTGTTTTGGGAAACAAACAACTAAAAGATAAAGTGCAGCTGAAGGACCAGATTCCATCTCCAGGGAACCATCAGTCACCCTGGGAGTTAGTCTGGCTTGAGCCTGCTAGCTGAAAAGAAAACAGAGGAAAAGAAACCATGCTGAAGCCAGATCTGAATGTGCAGTGATGACAAAGACTGTAATTGTTCCACTTTTCTCTGTCTTTAAGTATTGCAACTGATCTCCTATGCTCTTCGCTTCAGTTGGGTACATTGTTTCTGCTTTTACCTCAAAGCTTGTCTACTATTTATAGAAATTTCATGGGCACTAGCAAAGCACAGGCACCCCATTTCCCAGCAAGCAGCCATTCTATAATGGGTGACACGTCAGTATGAGCTCCCTTTGCCAACATGAGCTACCAGCACACCAGCAACATGAGATGCTGGTGAAGAAGAGTGTGGCAGAAAAGCCTCCCACCAGCAAATATTAGCCAGGTCTTTTTTATCATGGATTCAGGCACTAGGACAACGGCCATGTCTTGTGGGACCCTCAAGAATGTGAACGTGAGTTTCTGTCTCACTCAAAGCACAAGAAAGAAAGAAAACTCACAGGGCAGCTATTAAATTAAAATGAGAAAGAAGCACTGGAGGT
Source organism: Coracias cyanogaster (assembly GCA_033124195.1). Lineage (NCBI taxonomy): Eukaryota > Metazoa > Chordata > Aves > Coraciiformes > Coraciidae > Coracias > Coracias cyanogaster. Next base: position 61,275 of record JAVSBS010022865.1, on the reverse strand, counting down.
ACTACCTTGCTGACATGTAAGTGAGGACATTCTCTAAAGTAGAAGGTGAAATTTGCAGGTTCAATCCAGTATCTGACTAGCTGGCGGATGCTGCCTAGAAAACTTTTTTTTTTTAATCTAATTCAACAGAATCTGAGGACTAAGTAGTAGATCAGGTATTTTATTGAACCAAAAAGGACACTGGTAGAAGCTGACACACACAAAATGTGTCAAAAAGAGGAACAAGCTTACTGAAGGCCATCTGACTTGCTTCAGCCTGGTGGAGAAACTGTAAGCCACAACTAGCCCTGTGCTCTCACCAAAACCAGAAGTCCTTCTGGAAAGCAGTTTCTTTTAGTTTGTATCCTTCAGCACACTAAGGTGGTTACATTGCTTCACCTGCAACCACAGCAGGTGCTTCATGTCGGGTCAGTAAGTTGCCCAGTGCAGAAAATTTCACCTGACCACATGCAGGAAAGCATGAACAGAGAAATAAGCACTTCTATTGAGTAATTCATCTATTTTAGAGACCCTGCTTTAGGGGTCTGTGTGTACCTATTTCCCTCTGCTCACTGTAACGGGAATCTAAAGCAGTACCACAGATACACACAGATAGCTGTACTGCCTGAAGTCATGTCAGATGAATTTGCACCCTATAAATGAATTTGCACCACTTTGCATAGACCCACTTTAGAAATATGTCTTGGAAATAACTAGATCAAGTGTTCTGGATTTTACACTCTTCTATGTTTAATACCTAAGTACAGATGTGTCATTTGACAGCACGGATTGGAACTCACATGTTGAGATACGTTCTATGACAAGACTGCTCTGGGTTTAAATTCTTGTTTTCACTATGAAGCAAAGAATAAAGGCTTTAGATTAGGACATGAAATCAGCAGTTCTCCCTCAGGTTATAAGAAAATGCTAACTGAGTGTGTCTCTTTCTTGTAGAAAAGATCAGACTATTGATACATCTTTTCCTATTATTCGTTTAGTATTTCAAAGTGACTAACTTTCCCTCTTTCCACAGGAAAAGCTCAGGTGGAATCTCAGAAGAGACACTGATTGTGAGCTGCTTTGCTACCACTCACTTCACAGACTAAACATTTTGTGAAAAAGCTGTTTCACACCAAGTAACTAAGATCTTGTATGCATCCTTACTGACAGTTTTTGAAAACTCCATTTATTTTTCTATACTGTAAAACAGCCTCAGCAAACCCACTCTCTGAACAGCAGGAAACAAGCATCATCATTTAGGAGTACAGATTAGATCTTAAATCAAAATAAAACGAAAGTAGTGCCTCTAAACAAAGCATTTGATCTAACTCTGGGATTACGAGACTAACGTGTTTTGATAGTGCAAACTGATCTCCAATTGTCAAGCTGACATTTTCAGGAATAAATACATTCTTAATAGAGGGAGCTGATGTGGCCATACCTCTGGAAGAAAGCAATCCATCCATCTGGTACTTGGCCTCCTGCCTGATCATAACAACTTATTATAAAGCACAGAATCAATTTACAGAGTTTCTGAGTCAATAGGTCTTGGCCCTGGGATCTCTCCCATAAGCTACAAATAATTGAGATGATTTACTATTAGCTTTAGTGTTTTCCATATGGCAAAAGGAGCCTTTTACAATCTCTTTTCTCCAAAGAAACACGAGTTTACTGGAATAAGTTTGCTATTTTTTGTAAAAATATGACACTGTTTAGCAGAAAAATACATAAAAATCTAAACTCCACTAGGCAGACCACCTAATATATTAGCTACTGAGAAGACAACCTGCAAAAAAAAAGAGACATAATTTAGAAGTTCAAAGTGTAGGATTTGAATGAATGTGTTGTGGCAAATAGGGTCATTGACTAATACGGATAAATTAAAACCAATGTTTTGCTTTAAAAAAAAATACCTAAAATTTAAGAATAAATCATAAATAAGAATCTGTGTTCTTGGAATGGCTTCTATTTTTCCATAGAAGAAGAAATATTTCAAGACGCGACATAAGGAATGAGCTGTGAGGTCAGGCAATAACTTAAAATGTACATAAAAACAGTTATATTGTGCCTTCAGGACATTCTGGTAGCTTCCAGAATATCTTTTTTTTTAAAGCTTCTTCAGAAAAATGAAAATTTCATATTCTAGGAATATAGAAAAGGAGCTTTACGGTGAAGGCATCCAAAATCCTATGGAAAAAACAATCATTATTTTCGGGAGAAAAATCTGAGGGGACTATTAAGCCCTTGACCAAGAAAAAAGACTAAACATGATGCTTATACTATTCATGCTAGAACAACAGCAATCATCGAACTGTTCCCTTGGGGGTATTTCTGGTTTGTTTTCTTTTTCTTCCTTAATATTTTCAAAAGCAGAAGAAATTGAAGGAAAACAGCAAATGCTCTCTCTGCAACAGAAAAGACAGGATTTATCTCTATGCCTTTGAATCATCTGAAAAGAAAAGCACTGTACAAATAATAAAAAATGAGTAATGGTTCATGGTCCTTAAGTAATGGGATGTGTTAAAACAATCCCAATATCAGAAAGCACCTAAAATTAGTTCCTTCAAGGAATCTTGGAGAATTTTAAACCTGAAGCAGTCAGAATAATTTCTCAGCTTCCCAAAATTATTCCCCTTGTATCTGACATTTTTTCAGACAGGTTTATCCAGCTAGCCCAAGTCTGAGGAGGATTTCAAGGGCAATGTGTGTTGATCCTGATACCTCTGACTGTAACAGTTTACTTAATTTTTCATGCTTGCCAAATTAATGACTGAATGATAATCATATTTTATACGTCATCCCAATAGCTGTTGGTCCCAACCAACTACTGGAGAAGGCACCTCCAGAGGTAAAGAGCAGACATCCATCCCCAAGACACGTTGGATGGGTCCAACATGATAGAGTGATATTCACCTATACATAAAAAATATAATCAACTTATTTAATGCCATCTGCCTTTTTTGGTATCAAGTCCAGGTGTTAATTGAGATTAGAATACTTCTATTCTGCAGAAGGTTATAAATGAGCTTTACATTGTCCAGCTCTCATTAGAGTGTTCCAAAACTGCAAAATTCTGAAGACTTTACCATATCAACATACATTTAACAAAATTCATTTCTGAATCATAGAAGTTAATCTGGTATAAAATAATTCAGAGCGCACTGTAACATAATATTGTAAGGCTTGTGCAATCCTGCTGTTTTCTGTTAGGAAGATACATGCTAGATCTAATGAATTCTTTTAACCACTTTCCCTGCAAGATAAAATGAAGTACATAGTACTCTCAAAACCAGCCTTTTATGTTTGCATGACTTTTTCTGGAGTTTAGCCAGTATCTCTTTAAAAAAAAAAAAAAAAAAAAAGTAAAAATCACACGTTTGTTATGTGAGTCACGATGTAACCAGCAGAAGACAACATGAGAATGAAGAAAATTTTTCATGAAGTTATTTTTTAACACAACTTTCTCCTCTAGATTTTTAAGTAGCTTTCTAGTGACTGTTTTAACAAAACTCTTCTGATCTTTCCATCAATAAAAATAATTACTAAACCTTAGCTGACTTCTGATTATTTTTAAATTAGACCTACTGCCATCTTTAGCTTTTATTACAGGTACAGTGAAATAGTAATTACTCTGAAATTATTTCAGTATATAATAGCCTCCCACATATTCTATTTAAATACCTATTAATGAATTGCTTTAATGTGCCAAATATTGAATTAATATTTTTGGGTTCTCTCATTTAAATAGCATAGATACAAGTTTTTCAATGACAGTAACACCATGTTTTCAAGGTACTGGTATAATATAGTTAATTCAGATATCTCAAAAAGAAGTGGGGAAAATAGAAGTTTTTACATTACTTACACCATTGTAACTGACCTATTATTTACACAAAACCTTTCCCAAAGCATTATTTCACTACTGTTCTTGACGGTTTGTAAGCTTATGACATTTGATACTTCCATCCAAAGTTCACAATATTCGACATTTAGACAGGACGACTAGATATGCTTCCCTGGAACTGTCAGACAAATCTCATTGTTGGAATACGTCCTGAATAGTGATTCATCCACAAATGAAAGCTCACAATTCAATATAACACCCGCTAATATGAGACATGGATTAATTCTTATTAGATCAAATAATAAAAAGGGCAATCAGAAATTCACTTTGTCATTTCAATGAGAATTCATCATGCTTTTCAATTTAAAACCATCACAGGCCTCATAAATTTGCTGGAGCTTAAATCTGGTACCAGAATTCCATTGTGTGAACAGTAGTTTCCCTTCACTGGAGGAATTTTATTTCAGGAAATATCTCTCTCTCTCTCCACCCTGTTCTCCCCTACTTCACTGAATTATACAGCTACTTAAATTTAGCTATGTCAGATAAAGAGAATGGGTGGACAGAAAAAAAACAACGCAGCTACCCCAACCACATAGTTATGTCAGTAAACATCAGTGAACATCCTAGTGGAGATGCAGCTCCTATCCATTTTCTTGCTACTATAGCATATTTCATTTAGGGAACTTGTATAAATTAAATGAGCAAAATAATCTTTTTGGTTGCTGTAGGGTACATTCTCCTTAGAAAACATATGACTAAAGCCCATCTAACAAACACTTTTCTCCGTAAATGTGGTCTTTTTATTTTTCATTTCCCAAAGAAGAAACCAGAATTACAGCCCTCCTAGATCAACATCTTTCTTTCTTGCAACATGTTACAGACATTTTTCCTTGTCACTAGGCAGACAGTGGGTACAATCGGTGGAGAACTTGTTTAGTCCAGCCCCTCTCTGCATTTCCCTCTCTGCATTTTCCTAGTCAGCCATTAAGTATAGACAGAAATGTTCAGGAAAGATTCCTATCTCCAGGAATACTCAGAGAAAAATAAGAACAGATCCTTCTCACTCAACTATTTTATCATAGCAATATTTTAACTTTTAAATCCCATCTTTCTTTGTATTTCTGCTTTTCTTAACAATTTCACTGATTGAGCCAAGATGTTCCAATACAGTCTCTGGATTAGTTATAATACACGTAGCCTTTTAGATTCTGGAGAAAAATATGCCATTCGTATTGCTTACCATCTAAATAAAACACTGAAATCAGCTTATTTAAATCTTCATTCCCCTCATCAAGTATGACAGACACTCTTCCTTCTAGAAATGACATTACGAAAATTCCCTGTAAATACACTGTCTTTTTTTCTGCTCGGAGTTTAAGCTGAATTAATTGTTGTTTTTCTATTCCACCTGGTGCTCTAGCATCTTCTTTCCTCACTCTCTTTATTGCAACAAAGTTTACAAACCAAGGAGAAGCATTAATAAAATAGAGATTGCTTTTAAACAGTAAAAGTACAAAACAAGATCAGAGCACATTTAATTTTAATCTCGGGGAGAGAGATCCTGGAATATATGTGAAGCGATGGCATGACAGAATCACGCTTTTAAAACTACATCACCGAAACCAAATGGCAGACTATTTTCTTTTGATGCACCATAAACACACAAAGAAAGAAATAATGAAAAAAATCAAGACTCATCTGCCACAATATCACAAATAGCTGTGATGATGGGATGGATGTGCAGAAAGTTGAGATCTATTTTAAACCTCAGTAATTACAAACTAGTTTTTAAATACACTCAAAGGACAGGATCAGCTTTTTGGGAGAAAATTTGAAAGACAAAAATACATTTTCTGTGGTGTGAGAAGAATATGGTATTTTTTCTCACAATCTGCTTCTTTAAACTCAAAAAATCTCCTAAGTAATCTATTCCAACCCATTCTAATGGCTAGCTAGTGGACCACAGCTACTTAATAGTGAGATATTAATTCTGAATATCCACTACAAGTCGAAAACTGAAAAGATCATTACGTCTAACTGCAAAAACTCAAGCTAACTGAGCAGCATTAAAGAACACAACAGTATCTGAGGATGCAAGAAAAGCAGAATTTGGAATCTTGCACCTGCAAATCACAAGTTCAAATACAAACTCGATTGACGGACTAGAAATAAATTGTCTCTGTTTCAGTCCTAGTGGAAAATGGGCATTTACTAAAATCTTTGCAATATGTGTCACTGACTAACAATCTTATCTGAACCCTTCAGGAAGGAGACCTGTGATTGAAAAGGCCTGAGAGAAGAAAAAGTATTCCTATAGAGACAGAGCACAAAGGAAGTGTAATGCACCGAACCATACAAGTTTTGCGGGCAATACTAAAAATAATTTAAGAACAACTGCAGCAGAGCTGACTTTCCATTATATATATATTTTGATGCTAATCTTATGTAATGCATTTGGTGCTGATCAGCATTACAAAGATCAGTGCGCTAAAAATATCTGAACATGACAGATAGATAGATGCTCCTCAGCCTATATCTCCATCCATTACATTCACTAAAAATAGAATATTAAATTACAGAAGGGGTTGGCTGCACTGGCATCCAAAAAGGTGTCATCTGAGTTGGCTCAAAGAAATACCTGGCTACCTGGAGAAAGCACTGAACTCCTGACAAGAGTTAATATCCAAGAGGTTTTTTGCACCCATCCAGTAGTATTTGAAGTTGTCAACTAGCCATAAAGCCACAGACAACTGTGCTATTTCCAAGGACTAAAACTCTGATAGAAACGCCAAATGCTATCTGAAAATAAGTCATGTACGGCTGACAAGTATTACAGATAGAAAAACATGTTTAGGAAAGCAGATCTTTTGAAGCTCTGGCAATCTAAGAAAATCTAAAGACCAAAAGCAATGTTACTACAGAAGAAATCAGCATCTCCTAAGTTTTTCCTTAGAGACTTATTTACATCAGAAGTAGGAAAGTATGAATTCCAGATGCAAAAAAAAAAATTATCACAATCTGTCTGCATTTTAAGCTTCCTCTTGAACAGATTTTGCACATCGCTCTTGTTCAGTCTCATTCACATATTGACTACGCCCATAGCAGTAAATGAAACAGTGCCAGAAAAGGTTCCTTGAGCTGGCACATGACTATCTGTACTACTAGAAGGTTAGGACAGTCATTAGCAAGTTTTTGGCCTGGGCCAACAACTACTTTCCCAAATCATCTCCAGCCACAGCTCAGGAGAGGCAATATGGCAGATTCTATCCCTGAAAGGGCTCTGGCCAGCAGCCACGTGATTTGGGGAAGGGGAGCCCTTACCAGCTGCGAGGCAGGCTGTCCTGCGCTGGCTGGCCACACTGCCCAAGAATGTTCCCAGGCACCTTTCGCTGACTGGTGTAGACATTACTGTTACATCCCGTGTTGGAGTTCACAGCTAGGATGGAAAATTAGCTCCTAAGTGTCAGTCATAAGCTTTTACTGATCTTGTACTCTCAGCCAAGGCAGACCTTAACATAAACATCAGGGTGATGGTGTGGAGCAATTTAATACACAGCCTTTCTGCAGCAAAACCAGACACGTTTTACTGATCCATGAAGTGATGCCAACACTCACCAGAACAAGCCTCAACGATAAAAATTTGCCTTCAACAGACGAGACCAAGCTCATTTACTTACATTCACCATTCTGAGGACAGCTGTATGTTTTTCTTTCCACATCCATACCCTGTTTCAAAAGCGAATCCCTACCATTTGGGGACAAGCAGTGAGTGACTGGGATGTATCAGCATTTGATGCTGATACTTCTTATGCTCTTTCTTTACTTCCTTAAACAATAATGCACTATAAACATGTCATCAAGTACTCATCACTATAACAGACAAAACTACTTTACAATAACTCAATCTCACACTATTTAGCACAAGTTAACCAAAAAGCAGATAGTAGTAAACTCTCAGAAAAATAAAGTTTAGGAATAATGTATATTAGTTTTAATCATAGAATTTTGATGTCAGAATCACCTTACACTAATTTACCATTAATTTAAACATTAATCCAATTAAATATTTTGAATTGTTTTACATCATCTGAAATCCAGAGTTTCACCACTGCATTGAAAAAGAGCATCAGGCTAAATTAAAGCTTTCCAGTTACTTCCCAAGAACCTTTTTGTACTTGGCCAAGTACCCATATATTACTGCTCACTTTACTGCTCTAGTACTCTGCAACTGGTGCACATTCTAAAACCATGTACAACATTACATAACTCAGACATTTACTGAAGTAAATGTAAATAAATCTCAGTGTAGTACTGAGATCCAGGATAGTGAGAAAGGCTGCCTACTCTTTTATCACAGATACCAGCTGATGCTGACTTTTCCCTATAAAAGACCCAGTATCCAAAAACCTCATTCACCAAAGAAAATCCATACAAATTTCTTTGGGTCCAAAGTTTACAGTAGTTGATCGTTTTTGGGATCAGATTAGCAAAAGGTTTCTCATTTTGCCTTCTGGCATGTCCACTACCATAGGTCTTCAATATGACAATCAACATCCTGCCCTTAGAGGACACAGGACAACTAATTGAACCTTGCTGCAGGGACTCTTCATTTTTGAGGCATTTATGTATTATCTTTAATCTCAAAATTAATTTCTATTACTGAGTCTTTGGCTTAACTTTGAAATATATAAAATACACTGTCACCTTATGTTTTCTTAAGAAGGTAGGGGAAGAATTCTTCAAAACGCCAGGAAGGCCTGTGCTTTCGGTGCAGTGCTTAAAAATTTCCAAGTGGCTTATACTAGTCAAACCTGAAAATCCCACAACCATTGCCAAGGGTAAAATCCTGATGAGAAGCCAAGCCTCTGCCGTGAGCTGTGGGCAAAGGATAAATTAGTAACTCTCCCAGAGCACTGCCCACAGCCTGTATTTTGGGCCCCCACCTCATTCATCAACTTTTCTAAGATTTATGACACAAGTCCAACCACATTTAGTTAAAGGAATAAAAAACTGATTAAAATTCTCTACTTCCTTCCTCCCTCATTACACCCACTCTCCTCCTCCATCTTCTGAGTGCTTCCTCTTTATGACTGCTTACAAGTCTGACAGTGGGAAAGATCTCCATTATATCAGCTGCCTGCAGCCTCTCTTCTGTTGGAAAGATCCCTTTTTTCAGACAATTTTTTCTGAAACATATTACTCCATAAAATACAATATTCCATATTTAGGAACCTCTCCAATTATAGGCAATAACAGCTCCCACTGATTTTAGCCTTATCTACCCTACCCTTAGGATAAATCTGTCTAGTGTAACATGGCCACGCAGAGCCTTGCTTTGCTTGTACTCCAAGCAGATGTGAACTCACTCTGCTTGCGCTCCAGGCTGAATGAGAGTGTTGTACTCAGCGAGGTGCCAAGGCTGTGCTGGTCACCCTGGCTTGGTATGGAGCTAAAATGTGCCTCGCCATCTGGGAGCACAGCAGACTGAGTTTGTGTTTGCCTAAATAATGTACGCATACCATTACACATCCATATATGAAAATGTTTTTTTAAGATAGTTTGATCTACCAGAAGTCGCCAGTATAATCACCCCCACCTACTTTGAAAAGCAAGTGGGCAACCTGATTTTTACAATCCTCCCTCTGCAAATTACTCTTTGCTTGATTATTGGCCAAAAGACACCAGGCCACTTTGTCAGTGATGCCTTATGGTGGGAGGAGGCAGCAAGACACAGCCTCCACAAGACAAGACAGGAAGGATTGTTGTGGGACTCTGATTGCAATTAATATAGTCTGACAGGATGACTGTAGCTCTAGGGAGGAAACTAGTAGAGGTCTCCAGGTTCAAAAAGTAGGAGAATTGCATCTTCCCTAAACAACTGCATTTTCATGTTCACAGCACAACACATTTCATCTATGTGCACTTGGTGGGTGTGTTAGTGTATTTCAATCCACCCACATGCCAAGCTGAACAGAAATAGCACAAAAGTAAAAGAACGTACAGTACTTACATTTCTAGTCACAATATATGAGGTAGCTGAAATCATCACTCTAAAAGCAGAAAGAATGCAACAAAAACCCCAACAACAAATACTGTTTGAAGTAGTCCTGTGCTGAGAAGGGAATAGACTAGATGACCAAGTAGGACTCTTCCATCTTCAATCTCTTTAAGGTCAATGGATCTTACAATTTACTTTTCTGCTTGTTGGCAAAAGTACACATCTTGTAAACTTTCAGAGCTTTTAACCCTCAATGTCTCATAACTTCTCTCTGTAAGACATCCGGTTCTATCAGTAAGAGAAATAGCTCTATCAACAGTCAAACCAAAACATAGTGATTGCAAAGGTACAACAAAGAGATTTCTAATTATGAGAGAAATCACAACATTTAAAGCACATTTAAAATTCAGCTCAGTAAATGACAAAATTACAGGTAATCCACTGGGGAAATACACTTCTGTTTCACTTCCAATCAGCAGGTTACTATCATTTTCATTTTTATATACATAGATGAGAAATCTGACTTAAAGCAGCATATGAACAAAATCAAATACAGATTTAAAAGAAGTCTGCAAAGAACCAGGCTTTTTTTTCAAAAATGGACAGCCAAAATCTTATTACCCTATGGTATTACCCTACAGCAGTGGTATTCAAAGTGGGGCATGTGAACTACAGGGGTTATGTAAGACAATCCACTGGTGTGCAGGAAGAAAATATCAGAACTTCAATAGTACATGTATATAATTTATAAATAAATAAATATCATATAATGGGGATGTATTCTCAAAAAGTTTTTATTGATGGGGATGCACAATCAAAAGAGTTTAGAGCTCACTGCCTAGAGGATCCTGCCATGCAATTACTGCTGCCATGTCAAAGACATCTAATGAAGATGTTTGTGAGATATAAGGTCTCTTTCACATCTCCTCCCACCTATCAGTTATACAAATGGGTAAAAATGTATCTAGGAGGCAGATTTGTGAGCTCCTATCTTTTCTTAAGCAGCACGGATTCTCAAAAAAACCCCAAATTACTCAACTTTTTCTTTGTTTTCAGGAAATGCAACTTAGTGGTTTCTCAGGAATCTCTTCCCTCCACTGTACTTACTGCCAGTATTTGACGAAAGAGGTAATTTTCCTTATGTGGCCAGTTAAACAAGAGCACATGTTACATGTGTCAATCATGGTATTTGCAAATGAGAATGGATGACTCCTCCAGAAAACTCTTAAATCAAGGAGATGAGTTAGTGTTCTTCTTTATCTGGTCTACCTTGCTTGTATGAAAAAGTGGCCAGTGAACAAATCTGGCTGAGTAAGCAGCCATTATGTTAGAAAGTAAGCAATGGATTACAATGTGCAAATGCAGAAGGGGAAACTTTGTTCTTATCCAAAACACAATGATCAGATTTGTTAATATTTTCCAATCTTGAATGAAAAGGATGTAGAAATGGCAACTAATTGGAAATCTCGCTGTGTCTGTAATCACTATGAGAGTGATTACACTATGAGAGTGATATCATTAAGAGACAAAATAATAATGGCATAGAGAAAATATACCAAGCACCCTTCCTCACCTAACGAAACACAGGGTGGATGGTGAAGTTGAAAGGCAATACTCTTAAATTAAGAGAAATATTTTTTCTATTTAGTGCAATGTATAATTATCCCTTCAAACTTTGTTTAGTAAGAACATCTGCAATTACACTGAGTGAAATTAGGACAATAATTCTCAGTGCTTCATGGCATACAACAACCACACCAAGCATCAACAAGGGGTTAGCTAAAGATTCACCCAACAGCAGAATATATCTGCCTACTGCTCAGAGGGTTATTTATATCTTCTCTGAAATCATTTGAATTGGTTAATACAAGAATAGGTCTCAGGCACAGCAACAGCTAGTTCTTGATGCGAGGAAAGCTGAAAACAAAAAGCCATCAGTGTACGAAGCCACAAGTACCACAAACAGATGCTTTGGATTCACAGAAGAGGCCGTTTTTTCTTACTCATTTTTGCTTTAGTACTATACGTACAGATTGCTAGCTGCTGCTTTCACCAAAAGGTAAAATCGTTGAGTCTTGAAAAACATTTTACTTGTTATTTGTCCTAACTAAAGATAAGTGGAGAAAGAGCGATGAAATCTTAGTGAATCATAATTCCTTTTTTTGTGAAATTGAATAAATAAAAACCCTGGCATCAGAATGTCTCAACATTTTTAGGACTGCCTATTTCAGTTTTTCAGCATTCAAATTTACCTGCAATATTACAGTAACATTAAAAAAAAGAAATTCGAATGACTCTTAAAAGCCTCCTCCAATCTTGCACCACTGAGAATTCTGAGATGCTCTTGTTTACTTTTAATTTGGAAGAGAACTCAATTGTGAATTCCTCCAGGAAATTATATTTCCATCTTTAGCACTGCTGTACTATAGCTATCAGAAATGAAGCATCTGAGCAGAAATGTTACATGGTCACCCTTCTCAGCTTTAGAAAACAACCGTTGGAGGCTGGATTGCAAGACTGAATGAAGACTGCACTCTTGGCTACACCACCAAAACATGATGAAACAGTGCTGTCTGACATAGCTCCTGTTCTACACATGGTACACATTTTGGGCTCAATCTGTCTGTCCAAATATAGGTACAAAAAAAGTTAAGATGTTCCAGATTATAACCACAGGGCTGGCAAGCACAGCACAGGACAAATGGGAGATCCATGTCCTTCTGGAGAGGCAGCTGGAGGCTAGACATGATATTTTAGCTCTTTGAAGATGGCACTATATAAAGATGGCCTTGGCAACTGTGTTGAGCCCTTCCAGTTTTTAATTTTGTAACATGTATATCAATAAGGGGAAAAAAAAATGTAGCTGTGTGATATATAGTTGATATTGTTTTATAATTTGTAGATATATTCTTGAAAGACATTCATGTTCATTCTGCTGTTTGACTAATCCTATCACTTATTTTTCAAAGTTTCAGATTTTATTTTCAGTTGTCAAATTCAAGAAGTTCAAGGGCTCAGACTCCCTCTTTACTCCTACATTCTTTTAGTTTAAGGTCAGTCAATACAAAGCCACAAAACATATACTTGTCAGCTTATTTCTACATACCCTTTTCTTCAGTGTTTCTTAAGAATTTGCCAGCTGGCTGATCACAAAGCTATGTTCACTTTTGAACAAGCCACTGGCCAGATTCAAACTCTAACAGAGATGATGAGCACAACAGTGGTGGGTGCTTTTACAGTTACAGCTGATATGTCTTTTTTCCCAGTTGAATGCCACTCTTTGGCACCACATTCCATGATAAACAGAGACACAAGCATAGTTTTTTTACTCATGATGAGTCTTGCAACCTACTAAAAATCCTGATTTCACTTTGAAATGATGAAGTCATTATTTGGTGTCCCTAAAGTAAGACCCAGCTTAAGCACTAAGCTGTAAATATACAGAAAAATAATGTAAACACATTTTTATTTTAAAATTTTAAGTATTCTTTATGGCTTTAATGACTGCTTTACCTGCGATCCTCTTTCATACACTAGTTTGCAAACTTCCAATACAATTAATCCAACAGACATGGTAAACAAGGTATGTATGATTGAATTTCAATTTTTTTAAAGCTATTCAGAGACAGCAGGTGTCTAAAAGGTAAGCAGAATCCATACTAACTTAATTGCTGCAAAGTTTTGTTATTAAAAATTTCTACCAAGTGTCTCTCTGTAAATGAACCATATCGTACACAAGATACCAAAGTCTGAGTTTGCTTTCAGAATTAATGTTAAGTAAAAATCATGTTTACAAATACAAGTAGTTAGTAATTTCTTGGGGGTCTGTGTATTGCAAAAATTAATTTTCATCTCTTCATAAGAAAAGCATTAAAATTTCAGCAATAGACTTCATGAGAAAATGGCTGGTCTTCATAATCATTTTTTCGTCTGACGATGACATTCCCTGTACTACACATCGGCTTTTCAGAGAGCCTTCCCCAAAGGCTAAGGCTTTAGGGACCCTTCCTCTATTCAACTGCACAGCAGATAACAGTGCATGGCAAATTACTTTGTTTACATTTGACAAATGCAAACAAATCAAGGGTCAGTTAAGTATCTGACAAATAATAAATATATAGAAAAAATGCCAAAATTTTTTGCAAATACTGAAAAAATATATTTGAATAATCCAGATTTTAATACAAAAAAGACATAGTATCACATAACTGATGGAACACCAAATACTGGTAAATATTAAACTGAACTGAATTGTCATAATTTTACTCAATGACAACTACAATTTTGATTTTTTAAAATTAATATGGCAAATTCAATTTGGAGTCATACAGACAAATTTTCCTTCTATCAATAGACTGTGTTTATCTGAAGGCAGAATTTAACTGAAAATATTTCCAAATACAATGGAACATCAATTTGAAGGTTTTGTCTATCTAGACTTATTCACTGTTAAGCTGTAAATTGAGGAAAAGGAGAACACTGTACATAGAAAAATATCAGTTTTTAGAGATTTAAAATTACTTACAAGCTGCTCAGACTTCACACCATAGAGCTGAATGGTCTTTGCCACATTTTTTGCCACAGCTAAACTCAGATCTGGATCAACAGCAGCCACATTTAGCTCACTGGAAGAAAAGATTACAAATCTTAATTAACAACTAAACAGTGTTGCATTTAATTGATAAAGAATTAACTATGGATACGCAGCTACATGACATGTCAATTTAGAGACAGTAATGCATAAAACCAAGTCTTTCTAAGCACCGTAATTCAGTTTACAATTTAACAAGTCATTTGGGAATTGTACGTGCGGTGTTCCTATTCTAGTAAAAATGAGCAAAGTTTAGGAATGACACTTCAGTATGAAATCACTATTAGTAAGCCATTCAAAAATATTGACTGCAATTAACTACACTCAAGCTTTGGCAGCAGCCTTCAAACATTACAGGTGAATACACAATCATTCAACTCTGGAATTACGTGAGCTGTGCAGAAATACCCAAGGGATGCCTTAGCTTGACACAACTAATAAGCTGTGTTTTAGGCAATCCTTTACAGTAATAGAGGCCCCAGAGGAATGACAGGGAACAAGTGGAAGAAGGAAAAGACTTCTAAATCACTTTCAGTATTTCTTGTTCATGGACCCCCCCCCCCCCCACCCCCCAGATCTCCATCAGTTGGAGGTGCATTCATAGATGCTCTACTGAAAACAGACAAGCACAAGGACCATCCTGCTAGTGATGAGATTAACCTCTCCCAAGAACTGGAGAGACGTGAGGCATCCTGACATAGGAATAATCTTCTCCAAGAACTCTGCAGGGCACCAAACATGTTAGCTAAAGGTCACTCCAGAAAACTCAGCTGAAATTTTGTAATTTTCATGTCGTTCTCTCTTCTCCTCTGCAAGGAGCAAAGTAACATCAATAACCACACCAAGAGGCATGTTCTGAGCATCTGCAACTCCCAGTCACAAGTATCCTGTCAGTATTTAATATTACACACACACTCACATACACATACTGGGAATATTGCCCATCATTTTCAGACTGTATTAAATGAAGTGGTACTTACCAAAACCTTATGAGAGAAAACACACCACTGGTAATTTAAGATTCTCATCTTACAAATTCTACCTGGAATAGACATCTTTATCTATTTTCCTGCTGTTTCACTCTAACAGAACATTTACATCAGGTATTATCACTTGCAGCCAAGCAACTATCATCTTCTCTTTGACACAGTCAGAATAATTAAGGTATCAGACATTTACAGTATGTATGAAGTTTATCTTCCTAATGTTTTATAAGCTTAAACAGTAAAACTTATATTAAAATTTCAGTTATTAGGAAAAGCCCCCAAATACAGAAAATAAGTAATAAATAATAAAGTTTATAATAAATTTTAAATATAACGGGGTGATTATCCCACTGTATACAGCATTGATGCTGGTCCTATGAGGAGTGGCTAAGGACTTTGAGTTTGTCTAGTTTGGAGAAAAGGAGGCTGAGGGACGACCTCATTCCTCTCTACAGCTTCTTGAGGAGTGCAAGTGGAGAGGGAGGTGCTGATCTCTACTCCCTGGGATCCAGCGATAGAACACATGGGAACAGTTCAAAGCTGCTCAAGGGAGGTTCTGACTGGGCATTAGGAAGCATTAATTTTTTTACTGAGAGGGTGATCAAATACTGGAACAGGTTTCCTAGAGAGCTGGCTGATGCCCCAAGCCTGTCAATGTTTAAGAAGCATTTGGACAATGCCCTTAATAATGTGCTTTAACTTTTGGTCAGCCCTGAAGTGGCCAGGCAGTTGGACCAGATGATCATTGTAGGGCCCTTGCAACTGAATTATTCTATTCTATTCTAGTCTAGTCTAGTCTATTCCATTCCTATTCCTATTCCTATTCCTAACCCAGTTCTTACACTACTTTTATAACTATAATCAACCTTTTCCTGCTAAGGCAGTCTCATTTCTAAAACCATAACTTATGAGAAAAAACATGTTGAAGATCACGTTTTGCAACGTACTATATGTGCATACCTGGCTATAGTTTTAATGATGCTGTCAAGCTCATCAGAAGAAGGAGGATTCCGACCTCCAGGTGGGAAGACGAGATTGATGGGGTCAAAGAGTCGAGATAAGGATTTTGATAAATAAGCAGCTTCATATTGTTGAAGTGAATCTTTCAAGGCCTTTTCTGGACTGTGAGTATAAGACAAAATGACTACATTTTAAATTAAAATACACAATAGCATTGAATCTTTCCAGACCACACAAACTCCACAGTATGAACCTATTTTTTCTTTCTGCCTTTTAAACATATGCACTTGAAAAGATTTTAATAGTGTATGACTCCTTGCTTTTCACTTGAACGATGTAACTATTCAGGGAGCCTTTCCATGTGGTTCAATACAATTCTTAGCACTTTCTGTAAGACCTGTGTGGAGTCTCTACTTCAAGGTGGTTTTAAAACAAACACTGAAAAAATATCTTCAAAATATCAGCAAGACATTCAGAACTGCAATGAAAGAACTTTTTATATTCATGTATTTCATTAGCATATAGCTTGTACTCAATGTTATATAAAAAAAGAAGTATCTCTCTATTTGTATGCATATAGAAAGCTTCAAATAGAAAGATTCTTCTTAAATTTATCTTTAATAAGCTTCAGTCTTTTAATATTTCTATTTGTGAAAATGAGTAAGCAGTAGCTCTCTCAAACATTCTACCTCCTTGTCAGAAGTTTGGTGAACTTTTCATTTTGCTCCTATTGAAGTCAATGATACGTCTCTCACTGACTGCTCAGGAACATATTTATGTCAATAAAAATCTCACATAAAATATTCATTTTATCTTACATAAATCTAGAAGTCCTAATAGACTTGATGAGCCTGTTTCAGTTTGATCTTTCTGATAGCTACCACTGAAATCATGTTTATTCTATGATGTATAAACATAAAAACTGTGAATCATAACAAACCGAGCATTTGTCACACTCCAGTGATAGCGGTATCCTTAATGATAAGAAATGAGAAAGCTACTGCTGTAATTGCAACACACAGAAAACTGAATTTTCATAATTCTGCTTTTTTTTTTCACCCAAAGAGACAGAAAGATAAAACTAGTTCTAAAGTCAGGGACTTTGTGAAAGATAAGACAATCCAACACTGTTAATTATACATTCTAATGAAAATTCTAAAGCTCTAAAATAGTATTAAAGCAATAACTGCAAGAGGAAAAAAAAAGGCTTTACAATTTTCCCACTCTGACAATTTGAATAACACTAAGTTCTTTAAAATACTCTGCTTTCTTGCAGGGGGCAAAGCGTTTTATAGCGTTAGAGTTCATAATACATACTCATAATCTTGGGGTTTTTGCATGAATATGTCCTGTGTATCTTCTTCTATTTGTTGTAGTTCAGCAAAGAGATCAGTAGTTCCACTTGTATTAAAATTCCTCTGAATATTTTCACTGTATTGCTGCAGGCGCTTCCACAAGTCATTATAAAGCCTCAGTAATTTAGGGTATTCCCCTTCAAAAGCTTGTTTCAAAAACATAGAGGCTGCAAGATAAAGTAGTAAGCAATATGCATTGCTAAGTTGAAACTAATTTTTTGATTCATTTAAACAACATATATTCTTGCACTTATATCAATGAATGCTATACAGTGTTATCAAATCTTCAGTATTAATAATGTAGTATTTATAATTAATTTCAAAGTGGCATGAGCTATGACAACCAATGCAGTTGACAAAGGTACATATCTAAAGCACCAGCGCAAAGTCCACAACTGGAAGAGTGGACATGAAAAAGTTATTTTGTACAATAAAGATACTAATCATAGTTGTAAAACATATGGTATCAAACATAATTCTTTCTACTGTCGTTCATTTAAGGCCCCAAAGTGTGATTAGAACTCTCTAAATCTAGAGATTTTCTAACAATAGCTTAACGGGGGAAACATGTAGGGCTGTGCAACTTTGAAGATACCTGTTTAAAACAAACAAAGGTAACTTCTATGAGCCAAAGTCTTGAGAAATCTGATGAGGTAAGAATATGCTTTTACACATACTTCTTAAAACAAGGTACCTAAAATGCAATTCCTAAACCTATCAAATGAAGAATGACAAAGCCAACAGAAAAATCAGCATTATTTTCAGCCTTTAAAGGCTTGCCACAAGTAACAGGAAATGAAATAAATGTACAACTGTTCTAGCAAGGGATGTTAATCTCGATCTAACATCACTCATACTTTATGGATTTCCCATTACATTAGGAGATTAACACTGTTCCATTCATACATAGGTTTTTCAGGTTCCAGACATCTGCCCCATTTCACTCAGCCTATCCTTTTAACTCAAACACATTCTAATTTTGAATACTGCACATTTATTATCAAACACAGAGTTATTCTAGGTCACAAAGCTATGTTTAGTAAGACCATCCCAACTTTACAAAAGCAGGTCATGATCTATTATCACACTCTGTAAACTGCCAAAAATTCTTATTTTCACACTATTTTTTTGATATTATGTAGTATTCCTCTGATCTATATGATCCAGAGGTCTGTGACTGACATCAGTGGATTCAATCATTTAGATGTGTATGTTAAAAATGTACAGTCTCATAGAGATGTGTCACTTAAATGAAAAAGTCTACTTGCTGTAAGTATTGTTTCCGCAAAACTCACCTGTAGCAAAGTAAAAACATCACTAACAGTTTAGAAATTCAACTGCTCCCTCCAAAGATTTATAAAAAAACATTATTAAAAATCATAAGTAACAAAATAGATTTGAATAGCTGTCAGACGAAGTACTGCTGGCAAAATGTAGGGTTCCCTTACTTCTGAAACGTTGATTGATCGCATTAACTGATGTTACAATTTTACCATCTTAGAACTGAGTGCTGGAAACAGGTAGCACATGCTTGGTTTGAATATATTCTGGGTGTGTACAATATTGCTGTTAAAGCAATGCATAAGTCAAACAGTAAAATTCTTATGTTTTAACACAAGATGAATACATTTTTGTTTGGGATCATTTAGTTACTTAGCAACCAATGAACATGAATCAGCCAGCTAGTTCCTCAAAAATATATTGCTGCTACAAAGCCTGGAAGGACCACATTTTGAAGGGCCAATGCAATAGCTGAGATGACAAAGATAAATGCAAATCTTACGTATTTTGTCTGTATGTGCAAAAACTTTACACAGTGTATACAAATATGAAAGATATATCACCAAATTCGCCTATGATCCAATTGCATGCTGCATTAGCATGTTCTGCTAATAGTAATGTCCTATGTTTAGACATGATTTTTATTTAATGTTCCTTGGGTTTATGTGCTATTTGTGTATTACATATGTACAGAATATTGTCTGCAGTCAAACATCAGCCATTTATATTTAGACAAGACACAATTTTGAAAAATCTCAAGTCCTGTTTATAAAGGTATCCATAACAAGAAAAGACTGTAAGAACTGCTCTTTAAATTTAATTACTTTTTTTTTTTTTTTAATTTGGGAAACCCATTCACTTTGGAAAGTATAATGTACCATTCCAAACTTTTTTACCTCCACAAACAGTTGCAAAAATACATATTTGTTATTAGATAATTACTACTTAATGAAGCATAAAATACTTCTTTCTGAAAAATTCAACCATAGCAAGGAGGACAACCCTGTTTGGTTACAAAACCAAGAAGTGCTACATTCACAAGACCTTGCACTGAGTGAGCCACTGCTATAGTTCTAGTAGAGCAGATAATGAGCAAAGGACTTACTGAAATGAGAGATTCAAAATAACTATAGAACACATTACAAATCATTTATACTGAATACTTACAGTCTGTTGCTGACTGAAACTGAGAGGATAGTGTCTGAGTTACTGCAGTCCAAAATTTGTACAAAATATCAGACTGGCCATCCTGATAGTAAGGGACAAAAGAAACACAAGTTTCAAAACATATTCTTTTCAAAGAATCTTAAACCATGTAAACGCTTCCAGTCATAGCTGTTCTACCATCACTACGAATGAAAAGTAAGTAAATTAAATCTGACAAGTTTTCCTCAAGTTTAAAGTCAGAAAAAATATTGGAGAAAACAATAATAAAAGCTTCAGTCTTCTCTCAAATGGAGCATTTTCGTTCAAGTCTGAGAGAAATGCTCCCAGCTCTCTAGGGATATGAGTGTAGACTGAAGCAGCACACCTCAGGAGCCGTGTTAGAAAATCTCTGCATCACAGTGGCCTTCTCATTC